>MQRK01101017.1:0-12944 GCA_001938485.1 Girardia tigrina
ATAATCATTCTAATTAGTGTAGTTTCTGAATTTTTAGTACAGGGTTTTGTATTCAGTTTTGACAATGTTTCAAAAGGTTTTGACAATTTATCAAATGAATTTTGATAATTTATCAGATGGTTTTGACAATGCATCAGTTATTTTTTGACAATTTATAATAATAGCTGTGGCGATAGTACATTACACTTATTACAAAATTCCATATATTATTACTTGTTAAATATAAATGTTATCAGATTATTAAAGTTGTAGAGGAGAATTATTAAAAACAAATAAATCAATTTGTTTTAATTCTCAGAAATCATCGATGGAATTTCATTTGAAATAAATATTCACATGTGATTCTTTTTTTATTATATTCTTAGATAACAAGCTATCCGGGCGCCCGACGAAGATGTTGAACATGAAGACGATTCTAGATCATATAGAAAAATTTGATTGAACCGGAAGTTTCGAGATATGGTATAAGAAGTTTGCCATGATCATGAAGATTCAAGGAATCGTTGACCCAACTCCTTATCTTCCGTTTTTACTGGTCGATGTCCCGTTGGGCATTTATACGGAGCTGGACGAGAAGAAGTAGGGCTCGTGCGATGAAGTGTTGAAGGTGCTGAACAATTCATTTTGAATGACCAGACATGCAGCATACGGGGAATTGTTAAGTTTACGTCTTCGAGACGGTCAAACTATTGATGAGTGTGCATCACAAATTAAAAGGTTAGCATCTAAGATTGATGATTTAGTTAAAACAGCATTCATGGCTGGGTTGCCGTTCAAGTTACAGATGGAGCTTGAACGAGGGGGGAACCAATCACTTGACGAAATGATTGAACGCAGCCGAAAATTTTTAGGAATAAAAGGAAGTCTATTAGATGGGACAATGACAGCAGTATCGGAAAGGAGCCCTGACAAGGAGTCGAATACGAGTAAGAAGGAAGTCGCTAGAATATCGGACAAGAGTCGCCAAGGCCGAGAACCGAAACAAGTAATATGTTATAAATGTCAACGGACAGGTCACAATTGTCGTCACAATATTGTCGAGCGGGAAACGTTCAGGGTAGTGTGTAGGTGCTGGCACTCTCCCTGGAAAATTTCAGGAGCTACTAACAATGAATATTGGTGTCAATGGTCAATCAGTTCTAGCTTTAGTTGATTCCGGATGCTCAAAGACTGTAGTAAGAAGAGGATTAGTTCGTGAGCATGTCGAGGGAGTCAGAAAATATCGAATCGTTTTAGCAGATGACAGTGCTGTAAATGCGAGTTCTAGAGAGGTGCAATTGTCGATAAATGGAGAGGTAATAAATGTGGAGTGTTTTGTTATGGAGAGCATGCCATTTGGACTAGGAGTGCTTATCGGGATGGACGTTATCGAGAGGTTAGGAGGAGTAACAATTCGTAAAAGTGGTATTGAATTCGGGGTATAGATAAAAACAGTGCTTTAGGGAGTGTAATGACAGAGGCCAGTTCAATCTGGATTAAAAAAAACTTCGAGATCGACTTCGAAGATCATTGGATGGTTAAATGGGATATGAAAGCCGGCGCTCGCAGTTATCTACCGAGTTGGCAATCTAATTTCAGGGACGACAAATCGAAGGACGTGGCGACCTTAGAAGTTTTAGAGGAATGGAAGAGGAAGGGATATTTTATTGACTACGATGAAAATAGGATGGGAAAATCAATAGGATCGATCCCCATATTTGGAATAATACAAGTCAAGAAGAAAAAGGTACGTCCAGAATTCGATTTCAGAAACTTGAACAAGTATGTGGACGTTTACAGGGGTTCGGCCGACAATTGCTTGGAGAAGTTACGTAAATAGCGTAGTAAGAGTTTTAAATTTTCGATACTTGATCTTCAGATGCATACATGCAAGTGCGAGTGCATGAAGATATGTAGCGTTATCAGTCGTGCATTATAGACAACAAGAAATACGCGCTAAAAAGAATGGGATTTGGGTTGAGTTTGTCGATTCATATATTGACGACATTTTCGTGGATGAGAGAAAAATTTCTGTCAATGAAGTTAAAGATTTATTAACAGGATTTGGATTAAATTGCAACATTTCAGAAAGCATTTGTGAAGATCGAGAAGTGCGGGTGCATGGGCTGAAAG
Source organism: Girardia tigrina (assembly GCA_001938485.1). Taxonomy (NCBI): domain Eukaryota; kingdom Metazoa; phylum Platyhelminthes; order Tricladida; family Dugesiidae; genus Girardia; species Girardia tigrina. Next base: position 2,113 of record MQRK01101017.1, read on the forward strand.
TTTTTTAAAGGTGTCATTTGTTGAAATGGAAAAGAGATAATCCTATCAGAGAAATTACCGATATCACGTCTTTATCACGCCACGATTTATATTCAATTTGCGGACAGTTAGTAGGGATCTACCCGGTGGCGGGATGGCTGCGTCCAACTTGTTCTTATATGAAACGTCTCAGTGAGGGCAACTAGGAGGACAAGGTGGGAGAAGAGATTATAGAAAAATTCAAGTGGGTGATGAGAAGAGTCGAGGAAGCCGACCCGTTCAAGGAGGAATGGTTCCTAAATAACTGTGAAGAAGGAATTTTATGGTGCGACGCGAATTCGATTGCGATTGGTGTTGTGCTCGAGGTCAAGGGTCAGACAATTAAAGATGCATCATGGTTAAGAAAAACAGACGACTCCCGCAATATAAATTTAGCTGAACTGGAAGCTGTAGTAAAAGATTTATACTTATGTATTAAATGGGGGATGAAAAGGGTAATAGTTAAATCGGACAACAAGTCGGTTGTTTCCTGGATATCCACCGTGTTAGCGGATCGTGTGAAATTGTGTACAAGAGCGTTCAGTGAACTGTTGATTAAAAGAAGATTAGCGATCATTAAAGAGTTATGTCAAGAATATCAAATGGAAGTGACAAATGAATTTGTGTACAGCGAGAAGAATCAAGCGGACGAGTTGACAAGAGTACCAAATCAAGTAAAATAGAGTAATTGTTGTTTATTAATTTCAGGTAGTCACGATAGTCTTGTGGAACTTCACAACAAATGTCATCTGGCAGGAAGGAGGATGTAGTACCTATTTAAAGAAATGAACATTGACGCATCAAATACGGACATTAAAAATTTAATTTCTAAATGTCAACAATGCCAATCGATTGACCCAGTGCCGATAAAATGGAAAGATGGAACGCTGAATGTTAGTAAAATTTGGACGAGATTAGCTATAGATGTTACAAAATATAATCAGAGGAAGTATTTGAGTATTATCTATTGTGGTCCGTCACGTTTCGCAATTTGGAAGCTGATTAGATCGGAGGAGACTAATTCGATTATCTAGGAAATAGCAATTGTATTTTCTGAACGCGGTGCGCCTCAAGAACTACTAGTCGATAATTATAGTTCGTTCCATTCAGATGATTTTCTTAGATTAATGAACAAATGGAATGTTGAAGTCATTTATCGGGCCGTAAATAGACCAAATTGCAACGGTATTATTGAGCGAAATCATAGAGCGGTCAAGAGAATAGCGTGTCGTTCTAATATAGACATTTTACAAGGAGTATGGTGGTACAATAATACTCCTTTCGACAATAAGCAGCCGCAGAGTCTGAACATGTTAAATTATTTACCAACTGCATTATAATCGCTAAGAAAGACAGTTAGAACGGAGAACGTAGAGAGGTCAAAATTTGTAAAAATCCAACTGGTGTGGATAAAACCGAATCAAAGTACACCTTGTACACGACAGTGGATGAAGGGGACGATGGTGAAACGACAAGATTCGGTAAAGTTTTGGATTAATTGTAATGGTTTTTGTAGCCCGCTACAACCGTGTCAAGCCCCGGTGCCGAGTCTAGAGTTCTGGAATGATGATGACGGTGAGTCGGCAGAAGAGAGAAATCATTAACCTGAAAGAGTGCGACTACGACGGGAAACACACCGACCAACCTACCTCGATGATTTTATTGTTAATGGAGATTCGAGTGTGGATGAATCTGGTGGGGTTGTAGTGGAGAATTATTAAAAACAAATCCATAAATTTGTTTTAATTTTCTTAAATCATCGATGTAATTTCATTTGAAATAAATATTCACGTGTTAATCATTTTTTATTATTTTCTTAGATAACAAAAGTTTCATTAATTTTTAAAATGTAAATTCTGTTCCAATGATCAGTCATCGCCAATACAATTAACTCCAATTTTCCAACTGGTGGGAGAATCACAATTCCAATTTCAGCACTCTCAAATCATCAGGCACATCCATGCATAATTTAAACTATTCCTCACGAAACCAATAAGTAAAACCGAAAAGCTGGTTATGGATATTTTATTTTATCAATTTTTGCCCTGAGAAAACTTCAACTAATGATTTTAATATTCTATTAATTAGATTTTCAGTATTTAATAAATAAAATAAAATGTTATTATTATAACAATCATAACTGAAAATGTTGTTTACATATTCTTAAGTAACGAATAAGTCTTACACAAATACATAAAAGGAAAGATAAAAGCTCATTTCATGGCCACAAGATCAATAGGGTCAAAAACTAAAACTTTGTCATCAGCTCTTTGATATTGAAAAGGTAATTTAGAACAATGTTTATAAACAAGGAAAGTTGTTAAAATTAGTCCAAAGAATAAAACAATCAACAAAACAATCAAAACAATCAGACCTTTTCTAAATGTTTTTTGACACTTGGAAAAGAGAGTACTACAACTGTTAAAGCTTGCTTGGTATTGCTGAAACTTGATACAATCATCGACATCTTCCTCGTTACAATCTTCACTTCCTAATAACCAAATTGAAGTGTTATGAATAACGGAGCAAAGATGATCACAATGATTAGAATTGAGAAGAGGACCGAGACTGACATTTATCTGATACAATTGTTTGCATGAGAGATCGAATGTTACTTGAACATTGGTATCATCCATCTTACAATCTCGGCTAATGGAATTTATGTGATTATAAATCCCTTTCCGGAAACTTAGAAGATTGAAATTGATACTTCTTCGACTACTCTCTTTCGGACAAATGAATTCAACTGTTATGTTGTTACAGAAGGCCTTTTTGATGGTTAAGTTTGATGACCATTCCATCGAATGTTCTTTTAATTTAGGCGGAGGTGTTACTAAAGAACAATTACTTTTCGATGGCGGACACAGATTCATCTCGACTTTATATTTTTCATACCGACAAAAGTCTTCTTCATCACATGTTTCATTTCCCAAAAGCCAACTGGAACTCTGGAATTCGTCGTTACAATATTGACAGGGTTCAACAAACTCCGGTTGTAGAGTCACATTAACAAAATATAAATATTTACAAATAAAGTGAAAGGTAACCACAATAGGATCGGTATTATTTGGTTTACAGTACTTCGTGATGTGAGCCTGGCTTACGTTTTTACCCCCTTTTTCGGCAAATAACTGGAACTCTATGGCTCTTCTTTTAGATAATATTGGACATTTGGCCTCCACAGTTAAGTTCTCGCAATGCGCGTTTATTAGTCGCACATCCGCGTCCCATTCTCCAATTGTTAATGTGATGAAAGAAGAACCAAAGGAAAATAATAGATATATAAAATAATTAAATGAATTCATTAAAATAATAAATTAATTAATTATTCATAAAAATAAAATCAATGGGTCTTTCATTACATTTATTATTAATAATTGATCAATACAAAATTAACCAATGACAAATTTTATTAATTTTCAACTATTCTGATTGGATATTATTTTTAACTAATGAAATAAATAAAGTATTAAAAAACACTGTATTTTTTATTATAATTTCAAAATTATTTAATTATTATCTTTAAAACTTTTGTTTTATTTTGTTTAATTTCAGATTTAAGAATGTTCTCCTTTTGATTGAAAAGATATTATACATATAATTTTTATAAGTAATTAAAATTTGATTTTGGTTGTTCATTCGCTATTGCTGTTGTCCAGGTGTACCGATGTTTCAGCACTTGACGATTCATCACACTTTTATTTTCCTTGATCCTAGGACTAGGAAATTTAAATGATTGTTAAACACATAAACAATTGGCTTGTTTCTGGAACCTTAAAAATGTGGAGGTTTTTTCAATTAATATGCCACTCTTTTTGCAATTTGATAATGAGATAAATGTATTATTTTAAATATTTATTTCAGTTCTTCTATTTCGAACAGGGGCGTAGCCAGAAGTCATGAATAGAGAATGCTGTCGGAAAATTTGGGGGGGGGTGCGTTTTGTCATCATTTATTAAAGCGTTACACTTTTCAAAAAAGTGCTCAAATACAACACTGAATGATTGAAACAAAATTTACAATTTGATTCATTCAGTTTTTTATGACAACATAACACAAAGTATGATCAGTATAATTGTAATTTCCGGTTTTTGTTTGAGTAACATTTTTGGAGGAATTTTTCCAAATTGATACATTTAGCTCGATTTGAATCGAATTGGTATGGTGAGCGTGCTGCATCCAAAAACTGCTACACTGGCTAGCATTTTGTATGTTTCTTCAAACGCAAACTGGCTTTTCATATATTGACTGGCAGGATAAATACAAAACAAAAGATACGCATTGTATCAGAAGATACTAATAGAATCATTTAAAACACAAATTTTCCTGGAAAGGATTCAAATGAGCGTTTTTTTTCAAGTAGGTCCTAACTACTACGAGCTCTTCCTTTGAGAGGGTAATTATTCAAAGGGAAACGAAAGTTTTTAATTTAAGGAAAAACATGTTATTTATTGATGATATCGTGTCAGTTATTCATTATTATCATGAAATCTTCGTTTAATCTCACTGTAAACAATGTATAAAGTCTCATAATATGCTGATTTCAATGACTCACTGATGTTTCCACTTGATTTTATCTTAATCTTTTCATTTCAGTTCGTTGCCGCTTTACTTTACCACTGAATTGTTCTTCATTTTCTGACAATAGCGACTGAGATTCTTGTAGTATCATTTGAAAAATGTCTGTTGATGTGAGGTAAAATATTTCAGCAAAAGTAGACTTTATGATTTCATGGCATCGGTAAGACCAGCCTCTTGACGCTGAAAAATTTTGTCTGCGAGTTTAACTAATCCAATTGTAGTGTTCACTAAATCGTATTAGCAGCAGCAACCAATTAAGAGTTTTTTTCCAATTGATATTTAGTTTAATTTTTTGATTTTTAATTATTAAAAAAATGCCTTAATTGGATTTGCGATCCCTGAAATTTTTGAGCTGAGAAAAATCCAGACATACATTGGAAAATTTTTAATGTAATTAAAAATAAAATTTTGATAAAAAAATTATTATCGAAAACTGTAAAAAAATTATTATCGAAAAACTTTGAATGAATTAATTTTCGTATTGTTTAAATATATTCGAATTATTATCGCGTTCTTTGAATTTGTTTTCTTCGTAATTAAATATTTGAAACCATTCTACTAACAAGAAGACTACTGTTTCAAAAAGTGCAATTTTAAAACAAGTCAAGATAGACAATTCTCTGTTCTAGGAAATGCTTGAAGCGGTCGATAAATTGTTTTCTCACCGAAATTGTTTTCTCACCGTGTTAAGTCACCGAAGACACGACATCAAGTCGCTTCAGGAAAGTATTTTCTCGAATATCATTTCGCAATTTAACGAAGCGGTTATTTTGACCGATCTTCTCGTAGTTCCGAGAAATAATTTGTTTAATTCGATTAATAACGCTTTTATCGATAAAATCAAATTGAAATTATTAAACAGTCGGAGTCTGCGGGCGACACGTTTGAGCGGGGCGGACGCGATGATTTGCGTGACCGATATCGGTGACACTGGCCACTTCACCAATATCCATTTCATCATGATCAAAACAAAATTGAAATCGATATCATTCAAAACTTTGGTCAATTCCAAAGTGAGAGCCCAGTCCTTTCAACCGACAGTCGTTGAAAGTGTTTGCTTTAATGTTTGCAGAATTTCAGCATAATTGTTATGTATGATACTTGTAATGTTCAAATGTCTCTGCGGTTCCAGTAACCGTGGAACTTTATCATCTTCACAAAGAGCTGCGATTCTAAGATGTGAGAGGAATTCATGTAGCCTTGAGAATTGTGATGACTTTAAATGTGATGATAATAACAATCTAAATGAAAATTATTTCAATGTTCTTAACACTTAACAAATTCAAAAAAATCTCAACAAGTGAACTCATATCAAAGTAAATGTTTCAGTTTGGAGTCCTATTTAGTGTTTCAGTACTAAGAAGTGATAATCATTGTGTGAATTGCGTGCTGAATTATAACAGTATTTGCTTTAATAATTGGAAAATAGGCGTAAGATTTGAATCAATCTCAATAATTATTGATTAAAATAAAATTTTAATAATTCTCATACTTTGACTTCAAATTGGCCGCTACAAGCTATAACGGCATGTCAAAAATATAATTAGCCGAAGCAGTTCGTCTGTTTGACAGAACAGGCAATTTGGGGATGTGGTGCAGACAATTCAAGTCAGCGGTTGCGATCTGCGGTGTGGACAAAACAACGGCTATTACACAGGTTCCACACGTCGATAAACAATGGTTCAAGTGCGGATAAATGGGCCATATTCAACGAGACTTTTAAGCAGCATCAGCGTCAACAGAGAGCGTCACTGCCAGAAACCGATCTGAATTATGTTTCATTTGCGGCTTCCAGAGCCACTTCTGTACCAAATGTCCACAACGCTACCGAAGATCTTGAAAAGAATAGCAGGTCCCATGTTGCGCAAACTGGGTGCCTGCGAGAAAAAGAGCACGAATCATCGATCAGGACTTCACAGCGCAGTTTGATGGGTTACATTAGTCCATAAATTGGCATAGGAAATAAGGACAAGCACCACCGGTGCACACCACTCTGGTAGAATATGCATCTGCCAAAATGTATGAGGCCGAGGTTGAGGCGGAGTTTCAAGAGTAGAAGATAAGAGAATGGCTGGTTGAGAGCGAATGCCAATGCCGGTCGACACTGCCGCTTAAAGCAGTCGTAAAAGAAGTAACAGAGAAAGTCCGACCGGTCGTCGACTAGTGGGAATTCATTGATGCAATTTTCAACAACACCACGCGGAGACTGGTAAGCGCGGAAAAACTCAGGGTTTGCGCCGGATGGGATGCAAGTTAGTATTTGTGGATTGGTGGATTAATTAATATGGTCCTATCAGGTAGTGCATCATCAGAGATGGTCCTGGTATTTAAAAAGGCCCGAATTCGGTTGAGTGTCACTCTTAAAGTCATGCAGAGAGTACTGTAGCATTTGTTGGAGTCGTATCCAAAAGTTCATGTGTACGCGTACTGCGATGATGTCGAGTTAGATACCGCCAAAGTGCCAGTGGAGCAACTGATGAAAGGGATTGAGAGCTTCAGTCTGGAGGAGAAACCACCGGTGGCGTTCGATGGCCGGCGAGTGTTGGGCCTTGCGGTGAAAGAAGTAGAAGATGGAACTTTATTATGGCAGAGTAATGGTAATGTCCTCGAACGTCCGGACAGTCTAGCTCGGCGCTGTTTATTCACGTGTTCTAATAAATGTGGATTAATATAAGGATTTAATTATGCTCAAACTTTGGCTGTTGACTTCGTCGTTACACATTGGAAATCTGTCTTTATAAAATTTTGAAAAATTCATAATGTTTAGCAGATGTTTATGTAAAGATTGTTTATGTATAGATTCAAGATTGGTGTTAAAATTTCCTAAATTAACGAGTTTCGTCAGAAAAAAAGAGTTTCATCCTCTTTAATTACTGACAGTTTAATATTTTTTTCGGATTATAACAATTTAAATAAATTACTGACCACTTAAAACAATTTTCCTTATACTTATATTATCATTACTATTTTATACAACAAAACCATTTCCTTTATCAAAATAACTTATTTTAACATCTTTCTTTCTTTAAACTTTTAAAGTTAAACAATCTTTGGTATTTTGTTTCTTATGTTTTTTAAATAATGATCAAAATTTAATTTGTTAAGTACGGTAACATTTGAATGACAATAATATCTACACAAATTTTCGATCATTGATTTAAATTAAAATTCATTAAATCGCTTTATACATGGGAGACAATTGTCGTCCTCTCTGTAAACGGATTCCGGGACCAAATTGAAAGGAAAGTGATAGTAATATTGCTCAACACAGAAAGAATTGTTCAGATAGCAAATTTTAATTTATTTACATTTTAAGATTTGTGTCCACAATTTAATAATTATTTTGAGAAGACGATTTATGAAGCCATAATGATAAAATTTTTTGATCCTAAAATCAATATGCAAACACCATCTTCTTTAACCTTCATGAATGCATTTTTATGATTTAGAACTAACATAAGGGTAACACAAGCATTGTTTTAGTATGCGAACAAATCATTGTTAAGAGCATCTACACAATTACTATACAAACATTTATTCACATTCAAAGTCATCCCAACTCTCGGAAGTTTTTTCACCATTAGTCATTCTATTAATAAGTTTTATTTCTGAATTTTTAAGATTCAAACAAATTTCTTATTTTTTTAAAACATTTATTATTTTTACTTTAAAATATTTCATTCTGAGGAATATTTTAAATTGAATGTATGAATGCAGTATTTTGATTCGAGTATGTTGAACTTAAAGTGGTATTCTCCCACCCAGATGGAAATTGGTATCTTTTGTGTATTTACAGTAATTGACTATTCGAACATAAATAATATGATGATAATCAGATAAGTTAAAATTGTTGAAATTAGCAATTAAAATCAAATTTAATATCTAAAAAAAAGAATGATATCAAAATGTGAACGATCTTCCGAGAGTTGCGATGACTCTAAATTTGATATTAATAAATTTTCGAATAATAATTGCCCCAATGTTCTTAACACTCCCAATGATGACTGTTAATCTCTCGAAATCAATTAAAATAGATTATGAGAAATGCTTTTTGAAATTTTGTCATGCGCTATAAAATTACAGTTGGATATTTTTTATGAACAACAAGAATATATGATATATTTTTCTAAAATGTTAGTTAGTTTATTCGTTTTTTACGGTTACGCTATGGTCGAAATTGTGGAGAAACCGGAGCGAATCCACGTAAAAACGTGATCAATCTGCATTACCCACATCGATACGGTTTTGTCGGTGCAGTACCTTAGCCAAGACACCGGCAAGCCGACGAAATCAACGGTTAGTTAAATCAACACCAAATTTGAAACAATAGATTATAATAATTACAATTTATTAATTTCGACTGTTTAACCGTCATCGTCAGAACAAATGATTTTTCAAACGAAATTTACTTATATAGTACAGTTAATGATTATGTAATCATTACGTCACATGTACATTATTTGTAACACTAATGATAAAAGTTTGGAAATTGGTTGTGTTAACTGTACCGTATTCAGAGTGGTTTAAAATATATAAAAATTCTATTTTGAAAGCGTTAGATAATGCAATAAGTTTAAAAGTAACCTCCCGTACCAAAAAAATTGAAAGTATGTTCGGCAATAAATCTCCAACACCATTGGGATTGTGTTCGGATCTCATTTACCAATATACATGTAATTGGTGTAACGCCACATACATAGGAGAGACTTCGCGTCATCTCTGTAAGAGAATCCAGGAGCACAGTCGTAATAAGGGTAAAAGTAAAATTGCAGGACATAGAAGACATTGTAAAGGAAATATAAATTCACAACACTTTACAATTCTGTGCACTCAATTTAAAAATATTGGGAGAGAGTGATATGTGAAGCGTAAGATACAAGATCTTTGGGTCCTAAAATTAACGTTCAAACTGCACTCTCTACAACTTTGTTGAGAGTTTTTAAATAATGCATTGATGACGTATTGATTACATAATCACTAACTGTTCCTTATAAGTAAATTTCGGTTGAAAAATCATTTGTTCTGACGATGGTAAATTTTGATTGGCTTGGAAATTTTGTATTCGACAGTTTGCCAGTCGTATTCAAATTTATTTACAATAATTACAATTTAAAAATTAAAACAGAAGCTTTCAAAGACGAAAATTCAGCTCGCCCGTCGAATGACGGATCTTTTTCTGGTAGTAAAAATAAATTTCGAGTCGATGCAGCTCTAATAATTTGGTTGGGGCTGCTTGTGCTTGGACAATATTTGATTAGACATTATTTATAATATTTTCACTGTTGATATTGTGTCGAAATGTATCACAAATTATTAGAATAACTAGTGTTAGCTTAAATTAATTGTATTCCTTTTATATTTGGAAACAGAATGTCGCAAATAATGGGCGACATCGATGGCTAACGATCGTCAAGCGGAGGACGTCTAGAGTGAGCACGAGTGCGAGCGTTAGCGTCTTGTCCGCGCCGTCAAACACCGATTCGGAAAATCGCTGTCATAAATCTCGCACAAACACACAAATCAGAAATGTCAAACCCCATGCCAAACTGCACGTGCACAAATTACCATTTCTACCAACAAATATTTCTAACAAGAAAAAATTTCAAAGGGAAAACGATATTTAAACAAAATTTAATTGTCGAATATTAAAACAAATTCGATAAAAATGAATCCAAAAAATTATTAAAATCGTTAATTAAATCAAACGAACATTGACGTAAAATAAAACAAAAATTAATTCGTTATCGAATTTCTTTGAAATCGCACTGAAAATCGATTAATAAGAAAAGAATTACGCAATCAACAAAAATGATATTCGAATGCGCGCGTTTATCACTCATTAATTTGACTCAGTAAAACAAACGATCGGCGATTCGTGCGTGTGTCTGAGCACGGGAATGCATCTCGTCAAGGTCATGCAACAAATCTCGATTCCCATTGGTCAGTTTGCCAATGAAGCTTTGTTTTTCATCGTGCAATTTTCTCTTACTGAGTTCTGAAAGAAAATGTTTTCTTATTGATTTTTGGTATTATTATTCCTACATGAAGGATTTGCATCAATGATTTGGATTCTGCTGCTCGGATGTCTGGCGGACGTGGCCCGATCGATTCCGGAGGGGAGTGAGTGCTTCTTGGATTTGTTTTGCACCTACTGGCGTCGGTTGGTGATGCTAATTTTAGTAACTGTCGTTATTGGTTTGAGGCAGGGCTGGGGTCCCTCTGGTCATGTCTAG
>MQRK01101029.1:0-15358 GCA_001938485.1 Girardia tigrina
GGGGGGTGAGGGAGACTCCGCATTTTTCCCCTACTTAAAACTTCTAATTAGTCGTTTATATAATTTTTATGGTGTTTTAGGAAAATCATGGAAAATTTTGAAATTCGTGTTCTTTTACGCAATTACTGAAACGCAGGGCTTAAACGCAACTGCAGTAACAAAGAAGATATGCGAAGTTGAATGCGATAATGTGGTCTCAAATCGTACTGCATAAAATTGGTTCAAAAGGTTCAACGAAGGCGATATTGACCTCGGAGACAATGCACGTTCAGGCTGACCTATCACCGTAGATTCCGGAGCAATTTGTGAAGCCGTCGAGACAAATTCATCAATAAGTACTCGCAGATTGTCGGCCAAACACGATATTCCTCAAACATCCATTGTACGACACCTTCACACTCTTGACATGGTCAGTAGACGATGTCGAGAAGTGCCTCATGAATTGACACAAATTCAAGCCGAAAAGCGTTTCGAAACTTGTCAAAAATTGTTTGAAAATCCGCGCGATGACCGTTTCATCCGTCGAATTGTAATTTGCGATGAAAAGTGGATTTACTTCAGTAATTCAGACCAACAAAATCAATGATTGGACCCCGGACAAATGGCGAAACCCGTAGCGAAACGAGATCGTTTCTCAAGGAAGGCACTTTTGTGTGTTTGGTAGAATTTCGAAGGCGTGATTAACTTTGAGCTGGTTCCAAATGATTTGTACCTTCGACACAGATTTTTACTGTGCCAAACTTGATCGAATGTATGCGGCACTTGACGAGAAATACCCCGCTTTGATCAATCAAAAGCGAGTTCTTCTATAACAGGACAATGCAAAACCGCACACCGCCAAACAAACAAAGGAAAAAATCAAAAATCTCGACGCCTTTGAACTTCTTCCACACCCAGCGTATAGTTCGGATCTTGCGCCATCCGACTATCACTTTTTCCGCTCTATGGCACACTTTCTTCGTGGTCGCAGCTTCAATAATCTGGCCAAGGTCGAAAACGGGTGTCACCAGTTCTTCGCTTCTAAGAACATGGATTCGTACCGCAGCGGGATCGCACAACTTGCCCATAGATGGGTTCAAGCTATAGATTCAAATGGCCTTTACTTTGAAACTTAAATGTTTTTATTTGTTGTAAAATTATGTTTAAATTTTTTAAAAAAAATACGAAAAGAAATTTGGTTCACCCTAATATTTTTGTTCCTCCGCAGCTTATTCCAACATCGTCTAGATCGTCTATTGCTTCTATAAAATTTCTCTGAGGGAAAAGGTTGAAGAGTGTTGGTGAAAGAATGTAACTTTGTATTACTCCTACTGATGATTTAAACCAGTCGCTAAATTGCTCACTTGTCAACACTTTTGCCTTTGCGACTTCGTAAAGGCTCTTAATAATTCTCGTAATATGTTTTCCGATGTTTTTCTTATTCATAGTGTAACATAAAGCTTCGTACCACACTCCGTCAAAAGCTTTTTTTAAATCTATAAAGCTATGATGAATTATTCTTTTTTGGTCTCTGGTTTTTTCACAAATCAGTCTTAGATTGGCTATCTGTTCTGATGTGCTAAGGTTTCTTCTGATACCTGCCTACATTTCGCTGAAAACCTGTTCCACTTTCGGGTGATTCTTTTTTGTAACATTTTCGACATAACCTTTGATGCGTGACTGATCAAACTAATTGTTTTTAAGTCGCTGCACTTTTTACAATTTGCTTTCTACGGTAAAAGACGAGTATGGATTCAATCTATTTTGAGAGCCAAACTCCAGTATTTAAAATTTTGTCTATCAGTGCATGGAGGAAGTTCATTGTTTTTTTCGCTATTCTATTGTCTCTTCCTGGGCTTTAGTTTATCTTCAAACCTTTTATAGCAATCTCTACCTATGATCTTAAAATTTCGCATTCATGATCTTCGTCATCTCCCTTTGTATCCACATCTTCGGAGATGATGCTCCTGTCGAGATCTGATTTGAAGTTATATAGATGTTTGAAGTATTCTTTCCATCTTTGAGCAATTTCAGTACTTCTTGTAAGTATATTTCGATCTTTATCTTCAAATACACTTATTTGTCTTTTTCCTGATTCTGTCAGTTCCTTAACTGTCTCTAATGCTTCTCTATAATTGTTTATTTAAAAACTACTTCCAATTAATTTAGCTTGCTTTGCTTCCTCTTTGAACTTCCTCAGTTTGTCTTGCTTCTTGTTCGGCTTCTTATAATCTTGCATCTGCTTTTCACCGTCATTTATCTTACTTTTCAATTGACGTCGTCTGTCACAATATTTCAAATAATCCAGGGTTTCTTCGCCTTTCGTCTTTTTCCCAAAAAAGTTTCGGCAGTATTTTTGATAATGGTTGGGAATTCTTCACAGAGTTTTTATTGTTGCTGATTTTCGAGTAGCAGCAACTGAGTGAATTTCGATGACAGTTCACTAAGAAATTTATCTCTGATTCAAATTCCCTTCAGTTTCTTAAGGTTGAAAAGCACTCTTTGATGTTTTGTTCTGGTTTTTTGGAGAGCTTTAGTTTGAAAGTTGTCATGACATGATCATGATCGCTTCATATGTCTGGTTTCTCGAGAGTTCTCGTTTTGGCTTTATTGACTTTGAATTTAAATTTTTAGGTACCAAATTGTTGTCTAGATGTTTCATAGTCACATCATCAGGAGCATGCCATGTTGTCCTTCTTAATGTCTTGTGCCTATGTAACGTATTCACAACAACCATCTTTCGTTTCTCTGCAATATCTAGGAGTGTTATGCCACTCTCGGCTGTGACACCATCCCAGAATTTTTTGTTTGAGAAGAGTTAATGCCTTCCAAAATCTGCGCATCCCAATCATCTAGAATAATGATAATATCTTTTTTTCATAGAATTCTTCAACGACTTCTTCATCGTAGTTAGTTGTTGGTGTGTAAACTTGGATGATAGTAGTTATGAATGATTTACTGGAAATTTTGATTGAAATATTTTTTTCAGATACTGTACATTCTATCACATTGATTGCAGTACGCTTGTCCACTATGAATCTCACGCAGTGTTGTTTCTTATTTTAATGATCTCAGTACCACACCTTGTGTCCATCTTTTGTCGTGTATTTTCCCGCGCCAGTCCATCTCATTTTTGATATGCAACTACATTTCAGCTGGTGATATCCAGTTCTCAAGCCAATAGTTCTATATCTCCCCTTTGAGACAAGGATCTCACATTTAAAGTGCTCATACATAATGTATTAATCAACCAGTCTGTAGAATTTTCCACGTCACTACATAATGATTTTGTATTTTCTTCAGATTTAGGAATGGTTAACTTGACATTCGCCTTCACAGTAAGTAGTTTAGTTTTGTTTACAGGGATTTTAATTTTTAAAAAACATAATAGTTCTGAAACAGAAATAACAGCATAGATTTAATTTCTATGCAAAAAAAGCAAATATACAAATTACAATATATTAATTATATGAATTTTAAAGATTTGAAGATAAAAAAATCTGTTTATCTTTAAAATTGATAACATTAATATTCATTATCAATTTGATGTTAAAAACTAAAACATAAAAACAGAATGTACAACTTCTAAAAACGAGGATCTCAAGACAGTTTTTCAAGAAAAATCAGAAGAAGATCGGATAATAAATATTGTCCTTAATTCCTACAATCCTCCTAACACTGCTTCCGTTTCAAAGGAATCATTTTATTTTTTTTAAAAAAAATAAAAAAAAGAATAAAAATTAATTAAACATTAATAAATATTGTTTGGAGCGTTCATAAAATATAAAATTTTTGAATCTTATAAAATTATTAAATAAACAAATACTCCGTAAAATATTGTTATAAATATGTTAAAATAAAATTTTCAGAAATTTAATGTAAAAAATTAATTTAAGTAAGAAATAGAATAAATTTTACGGTAGGTTTATTAAAATATTTATGTAAAAATTTATTATAAAGTAAAAAAAGTTAATTTCAAATTTGATGAAAATATTTAATTGAAATAAAATAAAAAGTTTGATATTTTATTTGCGAAATAAAAGTAAACAAAACTATTTTCGTAACTTTTAAATCAAAGTAGATTAAAAATGTAATTATAATTTTATTTTGGAAATGGTAATGGGAATTTAAAAAAATAATAATCGTAAAACAAATAAATCGACTTAATTGAAAAATTAGATTTTAATTTTATTTTGGAAAATGTAATTGAGAAACAGGTAAATTTAAAGGTACCTTGTAATTGAAAAATTAATAAAAGACGCAACAAAATCTTTGTGACAAAATTTTAATTCACTTTATAATTTTTTATTAAAAAAATATAGAATTTTAATTTGTAAAAAAAATATACTAACCATATTTTTATTTATATCTATTTTTATTTATAATGGTTTGTGAAAAAAGAAAATACAAAAGTTCCTCAAAAATATTTGTTTAAAAAAATCCAATTGTTATAGAAATAAATTTTTGTGTTCATGATAATGTCTTTTGAGCAAGAACCCAATAAATATATTATTATAAAAAAGAAATTTACTTTCTATCAAATACAAAAAAATATAATAATAAATAAAAATAATTAAAAAAATTAAAAAACTAAAACATAAAATATGATTTATTAACAATTTATTAAATGTGTAAATATTGTACAGGAATAATGGTAAAAAAGGGAAATTATACCAAAAAATCGAAAAAAAAGAAATTTTCTACATTAATTTAAGAAACATTTAACAAATTTCATTTTTTTTACATCCGACTTAAATTGATTATTCGTTACGGAATAAATAATTGGATTTATAGCACTGTTGAGGAAATAAAAATAAAATAAAATATGTCGAATATAATAGAGATATTTCTCAGTTAAAACGTGTTCGTTTTTCATAGACAATATAAAATCGTTGCTTATTAGTAAATATGGCAAATAGGATATAATAAATGTCGCTGCGATTAGGGCTAAAGTATATGCGGTCTTGACGTGCGGTTTTCTGCGTCGATGGCTCGACTGACGCTTGAAGTTGGAAGAATAGCTTATACTCGGCTCGTCTATGTCTATCGAATGTTTATTAGAATTCTTTCGTTTATTTAAGCTTTTTATTCTTAAAAGATTTGTTGAGAGAGAAATCGATGTTTCTTTCTGTTGTTTTCTCTGAGTATAGCTTTTATAGGATTTCATTTTTCGATGTTTCGACCAGAGAAATATAAAAATAATCGAATAAAATACGATAATTAGAACCATAAGAAATGTAAATAATACAAATAGAGCCATTTTATAATAGGAAAAGTGTTGTTTGTTGATATACGACTGGTCTGTGTAGCAACTTCCCCACTTTCCGTTAGCGGCTTCATAAACCCTTGTAATGGAAGTCGGTTTCCAAAAGGTTTTATTAAAGCGTACGTTTCTATTGATCAGTTGTAAAGGAGGAGGCATTAAAATATCGGTATTTGATGTTTTGAAAAACTTTTTGATTCCAGTGTGTAGACCCATTGGTAAAGCAAGAATGATTCCAATGAAAAATATTAATAACAGAATTATTATTGATGTTTTCTTTCTAATTAAAATACTTGGTATAAAGCATATAATAAGAAACCTATCGATGGCAATCATGACGAGAATCAGAGCCGAAACAGGAACACAAAATGCTTTGAGAATAATATGAAGTTTACACATGATGTCAAGAGACTGTTTGGCCCAAACCACCCAATATAAAGTCATAGGGATATCAACAACGCAAATTATCATATCAATAATTGCTAGGAAAGTGATAAATAAATTCGAAACGGCTTGTTTGATGTATTTACTGAACACAACAATAACAAAATAATTCCCGACTAATCCCGTAACACTGACGACTGATAGAAGGATCGTGATGAGGATCATGGCGATGTTGTAGTCGTTTTCATGTAAACGTTCAAGACGTTCGGTTTGAGATCCTTTTGGGGACGAAAAATTCCGGAAAACAATCATTACTTTTAATATTTCGAGATTAAAAATTCGTTTATATAATGACAAAACGGCCAATGAAAATAAAGAATTAAGGAAATTAAGATAAAGAGAACACAGAGAGATAAAATGGGAATTTTTTATGAGAAATAAATCGGAAATTTTCTTTTAAATTAAACATAATTTTATAAAAGATTTCATTGGTCGAATTATTTTTTTTCTGATATTATAATATAAAATAATTTTTAAAATGAAAATGTCACAGAATGCTTTTCTTCTTCAAAAAAAAGTTACACCACGTCATGGGCGTATGTAGAAAAATATTTCGGGAGGTGGGCGAAAATAAAACTGACTGATTTTAATCCGAATATCGGGAGGACTTATTAATATAATAATCTTGATGGGCTTGGTTGTAACGAAAAAATGAAAGAATTTTGAGAAAAAAATTCACAGCACCATAAACAAAATGTTTTACATTTTCATGTGACTTTTAACACATTACTCAATAAATCCCGTTCTATATAAGAAAAACAGAGATATTTGTTGAAATTAAACTTTATTCATCATTATATTTCACTTGAAGAGTGATCCATGCCTTCCAACTGTCCTTTAACTTTTCAATGCCTTTTTATAAAATGATTTGTCTTGTGTCTCAAAACGGCCTCAGTTTCGGAAATAATCTCTTGATTTGAGCGAAATCTCTTACACTAGAGTATCTTTTTAAAGTCTGATAAGAGTCAGTAGTCACTGTGTGCTAGATTTTGAGAATAAGGTTGGTGGTAAAACATTTCAAAGCATAATTCCATCAATTTAACTGTTGTTTTCATCGATTTGTCTTTGGGAATCAGTACTTTTTCTTTTGCATCGGAAGCCATTTTTTCTTGATTTACATACTCAATTTATTCAATAATGTAATGCAATATTCGCTATTGATAGTTTGACTTTTCTGCGGGTAGTCTATAAACAAAATACAATGGACTTCCAAAAATACGGATGCAATAACTTTGTTAGGTGAATTATGAATTTCTGGTCGCTTTGGACGATTTTTACGGGCTGCTGTACACTCACTTAACAATCATTTTGATTCTGTTGTGTAGTAGTGAATCCATGCTTTATCCATTGTCACATATCAACGCAAAAAACATTTTTATTTCTATTGAACAGCTTCAAACAGCACTGTGAATCATCAATGCGTTGTTGTCTTTGTTTTGATGTCAGCAAACGCGGCACCCATTTTGAAATTAACTTATGCATGCCCAAATTTTCGTGTAAAACGGTAAAGACACAATCTTTTGATATCTTTAAAATGACGGCTATGTCAGGTTACTTCACTTTATGTTGCTTCAAACCTATTTCGGGATTTTTTTATGGTTTCCGGTACAACAATGGATTTGAGGCGACCTGGGCTTTCAGCATCTTCGGGACTCATACAATAGCGATTAAATTCGGCAAACAAATCAATAATAGTAGATTTTTTTGATGCAGAATCTCCGTAACGTTTTTAAAGCTACAGTTTCGCCTCAATAGTATTTTTCCACATCAGATAACAATGTTTTATGAAGACCCGAAATTTGGTTTTCTCCATTTATCTAAAATTTATAATATATATTTTAGTGATATTCAGTGACTTATAAAAGGAGCTGAACACAACAAAGGTGCGAGCAAAGAAATTGGTAGGTACAGTTATATCAACAGACTGAAATCAAGTTAAAGAAGATTCAGGTTACGGGTCATTCAGATTGCTTCTTGGAAGGGAGAAAATTATTTGTCAATGAGACCCTGGATTATATATGACTCTCTGTTTTAAACTTAAAAGACAGTTTATGTTGCCCTTGACTATAATGCCTGATGAGGAGTTCGTTGAAATGCAAAAATTTTCTAAGGTCAATTTTGGAGCAATCTTACAGGAGCAATTATTAGTTCATAGCAGAAAGAATGAGACTTTTCAAACGTCAATATCATTTTTAACGAGCAATGTAAAAAAACAACCCTGTGTAATACATTTATTCATAATCACCATTCTTCTTTATAACATTAGAGTGGCATTGTATCAGTTTTCCCATCTTAGATGACCATTGATCAGCAGAAATATTTTTTCAGTTCTGATGTAATGAATTGATGTAACTCATCTGCAGATTGAAAATTGGTTTTGTTTCGCTGATCTTCCAAGTAAGGGTGAATAAAGCGATCCAAGATGTTATAATCAGGTGAATATGATGATTGACAGAGCAAGGTAGTATTCTTGTTTGCTAGAAACATGGACGTTACTTTGGACGTTGTCTTGCACGAAAATCATGTTTATCCAGTTGATTGGAAACACAAGTCGACTAAACTTCTTCTTCATATTAACAAGAAAAGTGACATAATGCTCGCTATTCATGCTTCCTCTCTCCTACAGCAGTTCGCAATGATATTTTCCAGTGAAGGACACTGCGATGACAGACATGATTTTTCTGTCAAACTAGCTACGCATCACGACATGAATGGGTTCACTGTGATCACCATCAGGGGAGACCCAGCAACGGTTGCTTCTTTTCTTGCCAACAGTTCTCATGTAAAACCACTTCTCATTCACCATCACAATAGGTTCATGTTGGTGTTTGCTTTTCAAAATTTTCAACCATTTCTTTACAGAAGTGACACAATTAACCTTTTGATCATTTGGCATTTCATGAGGTACCCACTTACAGGCAACAGACCGAAAGCCCAAATGGTCACTCGCGATACGCTGGATGGTTCCATGGCTGAGGGATGTCTCATCTTCAATTTCATCAATGGTCACTGCACCATTGGCGTTAATAATTCTAGAGACCAACAGAATGTTTTCAGGCGGTGTTTTTGTTTATTTTCTCCCATAGTTTCTTGCCATTGTCAAATTCAGTTATCCACCGATACACTGTAGATTCTCCAACACTGTCAGCACCATGAACAGAGATAATTTCCTTATAAATTTCACTTTCCTTTATGCCGAGTGAATAACGGGAGAAGGTATAGAAACGAAGATTTTTTCGATTTTCCACCATCATACAGACAAATAAATCAACCAATATTCAAACAAGTATTCAATAAATATTTTCTGTCAATATTTTTTTAACTATTACATATTTTTACTCTTTATTTGTTACTATATACTACGCAAGTAATTTCCGCCTTTACAGATCACAAACGTAGAAATATAACATCATTCTCACTTTTTCTAGTACGAACCCATAGCTCGTCTTTCTTCCGTGCCATTACTACTTAACAGAGATAGAAATTTATCACTTTATTCGATTCAGAAAATGATGATGATGATTTCCTCTGATTAACAGTTTCTTTTATTTTCATGTTATGATTTGATTAAATAATTTATTCATGTTCTTGTAGTTTGTTTTAGGAAAACGATAAAATCATATAAATAAATATAATAATCATAAACATGATGAGAAATAAATATATAAAAATAACTTGAGCCGACGTTTACGTACTTAACAACATTAACTATAATTATAGGAATAACCAGAGAGGTACTTGGATATTTTCATTGCCGAGATTATAGGGCCAAATAAATTTGGATCTTTGATGAGTGTCAGTTACGGATTTTCCGTGAAGATTCAAGTAAAATTATATGTTGGATAATTAAATATAAAAATAAAATGAAAAAATAGAAACCCAAGGACAAATGTCATTTTTTTGTAGTTTTACTCTCGGAAACTTACATATAATGATGGTTCTTAGTTACCGATGTCGATCTAAGGTCAGTCAAATTCATTCAAGGTCATCAAAGATCAAATGCTTCAAATTTAAATAAAAACTAAGGCAATCGAGATTTTCACGTCAAAGTTGATGTTGAGTTATGATATTAGCTAAAAATCATTTAATGTTATTTATGGTCATTCTAAACCATAGTCAATATCTCAAAAATCAAAGTTTTTTTTCAGGTTGTTGAATAATCAAAGAAAATGTGATTTTTTTTAGAAGAATGTTCACTGTATGCTTTTATAACACTGAACACTTTCTAATTGGTAAATCTCAGCATAACATACTCGCAACAGAATAATATGCTATTCTAAGTAAAAATTTCAATAGTAAAAAATATCTATAGTTCAAATATATTGAAAATTTATTTAAAATTCATCTTCTTAGTTAATTTAAAAAAAAACATTCCATTCACTTTTTATTTTTTTATATTTTTAACCAAATAAGGTCTATGAAAAAGCCTCTATACCTAAACCCCGGTAGGTTTTGTTTAATTAAATAAATAATTGATAGATAATAATTTTTATTTCGTACGCCCAGTGACCGCATCATTAATGACTCTGAGTCTGAAAAGAAAAAGCAGAATGATCCTAAGATATAGAAAATACCAGTTTTAACTCTGGTCAAGCCGTGATAAAATTAGGACATACTACTTTGAGGAACAAATGTCACTAAGAATCTGAAGAATAAGTACGACTCGTTCAAAGTAAAATGACCCTAATTAACAAATTCAATTATTTTAATTTTATATCCGTCTTTGATTTTCTGGGAACCATCGATCAAACCAACAGTCAAAAATTGTGAAAATACTAAAATTACTTTTTTATTTTTGAAGTAGTATAAAAAAATAATCGTCAATTATCCACAAACAGATATAAAAAATTGGTGGTCGAAATTAATTTTCCTTATATTTAATTTTTACTGGAAAACATTAACCTGATTTTGAGGAATTCATGTGCTTCTTGAGTTTTATTTTTAATAATTGAAACAAATTAATCTCATTGATTGAAAATAAGAATAATTTCGATTTTTTGTCATTAAAAAAAGAAATAAATTAAATTTTATTTTAAAATTCAACTCCAATAAAACTCCATCAATCAGAATTTTATTAAAATATAATTTCTTAAATTTTATTTTACTGTTGGATTTACTAAAGTTGAGTGACATTGAGTAAAGGGAAATAATTAATAAATTTATAAGTTTTTTTTTAAAAAGTTTTTCGATGATACAACAAAAATATAAATATTTCATCGAGTTAAAAAAATTATTTTCCAATTTTTTTTCGTCGCTATTGTTTAGGATATGGTGGTACTATTCTATTTAAGACTATGTTTAGGGAGCACATAGTACCTGTTCATTTTAAAGAACGGAAATCCCGACACCATTGTTGTCGGGTAAGGCTTTGTATCATCCAATCGAGTCCTCGAGACCATCCTGAGCACCATAATGAGGCTACTGATGCTTGTGGATCGGGGCATCTTCTGGCAACATTAAGACCTGCGAACGGATATGATCTCCGGTTCCTCAACCAGGTTCGTCAACACACCTACAGTATCATCCGTGTTGTGCGAGTGCTTGTGGGTATAAAGACCGGTGGCTGGGAATATCGATGAGTGTGCAAATCAAATGCACCCACACAGCTACTCATGTCGCTGTCTCCATTCAGCATGATGATTCATTTAAAGAGCTACATCATCATGTGATATTATGCGGCCACGTCGCCGGCTGGGTATGCTAAATTATGTTGATATTAAGCAGATTGTGACAATAACCGACGTGATAATAAACGGATATTTTTGTTAAGGACACAGTAGCAGTTCGCCAGAGAATCTCCACCATGTTGATAATAACTGAATGTGGATATTAAGCAGTGTGACATTAAACGGATTCAACTGTAGTTACTTTCGACACTAGTGTACTCGTTGCAAAAGACGGGTAGAATCGAATGACGATAATGGATTAAAATCCAGATTAACTTAATATTTCGCTTTGAAATCAAGTTAATGAAGTGGATTCTGTTTTCGAAACTATCGTCAAATAGATTTTGTGAAGGATGGATGGATGATTCCTCTATTGGATTGATAGATGCGAAGTAGAAGGAATTTATACTCTTTTAATTATTTTCTATAGTAATAACATCGGTAAGTAATTAATTTGTGGTTTTTAAATCCATCAATAATTCCATTGATTTTTAATTTTATTCGCAATTGTTATATTTTAATAATAATTCTTTGGTAATATAATTATACTTTTGTATAATTATATTCCTGA
This sequence comes from Girardia tigrina, assembly GCA_001938485.1. Taxonomy (NCBI): domain Eukaryota; kingdom Metazoa; phylum Platyhelminthes; order Tricladida; family Dugesiidae; genus Girardia; species Girardia tigrina. Next base: position 11,924 of record MQRK01101029.1, read on the forward strand.
TCTTCTCTTGCTTTTTCTACCTTTTTCTTTCTTGATTATTTTCTTTATCTTTATAAAAAAATAGAATGATCTTCTTCTTTTTCCAAAATAAAATAACACAAATAAATAAGCAAACAAACATTCGAAGGTACAATCAACAATGAAAACACACTCATCAAACACGAAAGGGTTACAAAAGCACTCGAAAGTAAACACAAAGGTCAAAGAACATGCAAACAAAATAATCACGCAGTGTCAGTAAGTAGAATACTACATAAGCCCCCTGTTATAAGTGGAACGTTAAGATGTTTGAAAGAAATATGGATGAAATTTGGGTTTTATTTTGTTTCTTATATCCCTATCTAAAAAATCGAAGTTTATTTCATTTTGTGGCTTTGTCGAACAGAAAGTAATCCTTTTTTGGTTGATTGTTATTGCTTTGCTATCTATGTTTAAAAAAAAGATTTGTTTAATTGGTCCATTATTTGATAGGGTCCTTCGAAAGTATCGTTAACATCGTTTTTAACCAATTCTAGAAAATCTTTGTAAATTTCTACCTTATTTTCTTTTCCAAATTCCAAAACGTTTTGATTCATAGGTATCTTTTCTTTTTCAAAGATTGAATTGTTGACTTGGTTTTTGTTATTGTTGTTACATATTGTGTTTATTTCTGTGTTGTTCATTCGTTCCAAAATCTTGTTTTGGTTTCATTATTGATTCTTCGAATTATCTACTTGAATTAATGTTGCTTTGCTTTTCCGCGATTACGTCTGTTGATTTTTGAGTTGTTTTGTTTATGGTTATGATGTTCGTTTGGATTGATTTATTTTTATTTATCGGTGTGTTGGTATACATTTCTCGGAGTCTTGGTTTTAAATGATTGTGTTCCGTGTCTTTGGTTTGAGAATAATTATCTCTGAATTTTCTAATTAATATTGATTGTATTTGTATTACTTTATCGAAAGTTTTGGTTTGTGAGTGTTTCTTCGTTGTTTGTGTTTCTTTCTCTGCTAGTTTGAGGAAATTCTTCTGATAATTTTTGTCATGGATATGGTTTTTTGGGTTTGTATTGTTTGTTTTATTTCGAAAAATCCTGTTTTGGTTTTGTTACAGTTAATATTTTTATAAAAGATTTCTCCTTTTTGTATCGGTATTCTTATCTCTTCTACATAATATTTTTTATGAACTTTTTGGATTTTGGAGTTGTAAAACGTTCGAAACCTTGGTTTTTGTGCATATGTTTTTTATTTGAATGAGCAAGGGTACTGACATTTGAGTGCATTGCCTTTAAACTTAGTGTGGTACCAGCAGAACATGTTTTTTCTTCTATTGATGTTTCTAGAATCTCTTTATGGTTTTCTGTTTCTTCTTTTATGTATATTGAATTTTTTTCTTTTAAGTATCGTTTGAGATCTGAAATTTTTTTTTAGGATGTTATTATCATCTTCAATTTTTAAAATTTTTTGGACAAAGTGATTCACAATCTCCATATTTGAAATTTCGGTTAATTTTTTGTACAGTGTTTTAATATTTGGATTTTTGTTATACTTTGAGTAACTGTAGTAATGTGTTGTTTGTGAATTGTGGACCTGAAAATTAATGTGGTTTGTATAATTTAGTATATTGTTTGTTTGTGTATTTAAATGTTGTATTGTGTTTGAGAAAGTTTGTTTATGTACTGGGGGATTTAATTTAGGAAACACAGCGATGAAGAAATTTTGAATGAACTTTTGAAAAAGCGGATAAAATCTCAAGTTCTGAAGAATCGATTTGTTTTCAAACCTAACATATCGGTGGACGAAATGAGAGCGGAAGCTAAGATTTATGAGGACAACATATCAAAAGAAGAAAGAAATGATGTTTTAGCTGCCAAAACATCGTATGCAGAAATGGCAAAGAAAGATAAACATCAAGTTAGAACATATGAGAATCCTGAACATAAAACAATGAAATGAATGAATGAAACAAACGATAGACAACCAATATTAAGAACGGATCGTAGAATATCATCGGAAAGATTTAATAAAAATAATGAGAAAGGATCCAGTAGAATGTCAGAAGATAAACAACAATATAATCGCCCGGTGCATTCGGTTTGGTACGAAGCCAGGAAATTAAATTGTAAAATAAAGAGACTTACGACTCCAGAAGAGGAGCATTTAACCAGAGGGGATTGTTATTGCTGTGGAAAACATGGACATTTGAGGAAACATTGTCCTTTAAATAATCTTTGTTTAATCTGTGGAAAAAGTTGACAGGGGTTCAGAAACTATAATCATATTAAGAATGTTAATGTAGTATGCATCAAAGATGTATACAATGAAGACAACGTGAATATCGTATCATATTAAGGTGAATATGAAAATGATTTAAATGCGAAGGACTCCATGGTGAGCATTTCATCTGTGGAGTCGGCATAAAATATCAAAAAAATCGAATTGCAGAGATATTAGAGGGGTTAGATGGTAGATGGTGGAGTGATGTTAAGCTGAACAATCACAAGGTATTGATGTTGTGGGTGTTTCAGTTATTAGTGAGAAGGTTTGGTTGGAAATTGGACAACCAAGATTAGAAATGAGCCCAATTATACTAAATAGAGCGTTTTCAGAAGGCCATAAGTGTTTGGGAAAAATGACAGTGAAGTTGAAACGGAAAGAAGAGTGTCATGCGGTAGATTGTTTTAGTGGTGAAAGCAATCCGACCGGCAGTCATTGAAGGTGTTAATGTCATGCATAAATTCTGAATCAAACTTGAAAAAACTACCAAGAAGTCAGTTGTGACAGGGGAGAAACAAATGAATCTGCAAGAGCAATACAAACGACTGGAAGACCTTGTGAAACGATATGATGATGTTTTCATGAAACGTGAATACGATTTGGGATTTACAGATATTGTTGTCCATAAAATTGAAAAAGGAGGTAAACCGATTTTTCTGAATCCAAGAAGGTAATCGATTCATTTAGAAAGTCAAATCGAAGGATTTTTGAAAGGATTAGAAAAGGCAGGAATAATTCGGAAATGTAAAAGTGAATGGAACTCCCTTTTAGTCATTACACCAAAGAAAGATGGAGGTATTCGAATTTGTTTAGATTTCAGAAAATTGAATGATGTATCAAAGAAAGTTTCCTTTCCAATGCCAGAGAGCCAAATGTTAATGGATGCTCTGGGTGGCTCCAGAATTTTTTCTAGTATAGATTTAGGCAAAGCATACCATCAAGTAGCATTGGATGGAAGTTCTCAAGAAAAGACTGCGTTTTGCACAAGAACACAGCAGTATTGCTTTAACCGTATACCATTTGGACTTTCAACAGCACTCGCGACGTTTCAGAGAATAATGATGTTACGGAATCGAACTGTTAAAACGAAGTATTTTACACAGCTCGACTACGTAACTTCGTAATTGTAAAAAAAGAATATATAATGGTATAAACTTTATAATCAAGAACACAATTATTA
>MQRK01101041.1:0-16023 GCA_001938485.1 Girardia tigrina
TATATATATATATATATATATGTATATATATATTTCAAGGAATTTATTATTCGAAAAGTAAATTTTTTATTTAATTTAAAATGTTGTTTTATTTTAGTGTATTGTAATTTCTTTGTTTTTTTTGAAAATTCGAGCGGTAACTCAGCAAATAAATAAAATAAATTGTTATATCGATGGACCTTGAACTATCGTTTTATTTAACTGGGTAATATGAAATACACGAAAGATGCACTCCTCAAGCAACTTAAAATCAAAACCGGTGTTGTATAAACAATGAAGATTAAAAAAGGTAATGAGACCGGATGCTTACTGATGTCTTGTCCAAAATACGGGTGACTTTTACGTCAATGCCGAGTGTCAAGAGAAACAGAAAGAGGCCAGGTGCCTTTGTGAGGGGCGCATCAGAGAAATGATGGTTGTGAAGCATTGATACTGATCCACACAGGCGTTCGGAGGGTTGATCTGATAACCGAGGAAACCAGCTCTATACATGGATGTTGACTTTAATAAAAATTTATATACCAGATTAGCTTGGAATCCAAAATAAGCGTTTTCAATTTAGTTAAAACGTAGCTTCTTATTGACGATAACTATATTTATATTAAAGAATTTACCGAATACAAAAAATAGATAAATAATTTAGAAATTTTCTTATTAAATTAATTTTTTTAATATTTTATTGAAATATTTTTGCCGATTTTCGGAATTTGTATAAGTTAATTTTTTTACATAATTGCTTTTTTGAAATTTTATATTAAAAAGTATTAAAACGAAATTATTTAATTGAAACAAAAATAAAAATAAATAAATTGCTTTCATATTAATCTTCTGTTAATCTTAATACATTTACTTTTCAATTATCTCAAATAATTTCTATTTTCATTTATTTTTAATTAGAAATATTCGTTTTTAAACAAATTTGATCTTTTTTAATTAAATATTTCTATAAATTGATTTCCAGAAGCTATTTGCAATAATTTTTTGAAGAAAACCACGAAAAAAATTTGGTTTTTTGAAAATCTATTTGACGAATAAATAATAATAATAGCTATAATTTTTCCTGAATTTCTGCATTGTTCAATTCAATGAATAAAAACTTAATTCATCTCAAAAAAAATTCTGTGGAAATTGATTTTATTTTCTTTTTTTTCACTGTCACGTTAAATATTCTTCACAATCTTTTGTACAACAAAAAAGCAACTAAAATCTGAAAATAATTCAGTAGTTGGATTTTTTTATTGTTGAAAAAGAAAATTTATAATTAAAAATAATATTTTTTTTTAAAAAAAAACAAATTTATTTAAAGTACATATTTTAGTTTTTAGAAAATTTTTTAAAAATTCATTAATATTTTATATTTTTTTTAAACATATTTTTCTGTCTTGAATAATTTGAAAAAAATATTTTTTAAAAAAAATTATGTTTATTTATAAAGTAATTTTAAAAATATTTAAAAATATTTTTTTCATTGTTTTGAAATTAAATTAAATAATTAAAAGTAACATATGATAAATAATTAAAATAATAAAAAGAAATTAAATATTAAATAAATAAAGTAAAAAAAATAATAAATCGAGTTATTTCGATTTCAAGACATTGTACAAAATGTGTCTAAAAAATTAAATGTTTTGATTCAAATTTACGAGATTTAATTTTATTTCGATAAATCCAATGAGATGAAAAAATTTCTTTCACCAAAATTAACGAATTGGTTTTCATCATTTGACAGTTTGACAAAGCTTTATGATAAAACGAGTAAATTAAATCTAACAAAAGTTTCAAATGTCGTTAGTGAATTTAAAAATGACGATTCGATTTTACTGACGATAAATAACATTTTTTTCTGGATCTCATCTACTGTTATTATAATCAGGATGATAAAAATTGCCTTGAGACAATTCAATCAATTTGTAATTACTTTATCAAACTCGTGTTTTCTGTTCGACAAGTGGCATTATTAGTAATAGAAATTATACTTTCGTCTTTACTGGTGTACCTTTCCTTGTGCGTGACAATCGGAGGTTCGGAATTAATGTGGAGGCACATTTACCGAAGATCCAGGCATTTTAATAGTCCTTTTAGTTTGGAATTTTTTATTATTGTGATTTCTAACCATAAATTTAATTATTGATTTATATTATTTTTTACATACATGTCTACTTAAGATAATAATAAAAAACTTGATTAATTCTAGAAGAAATATTCAACAATTTTACTATTAAGAGTGTTTTGAGTTGTTTGTTGTATTATATTTTGCATGTTCTATATTGATTTGGATTGTGTCTCTCCTACACAGATGGATGATTGATATTGTCTTTGATTCTTACTTATTGAAAATAATTTAATTTTAAAGTCAAAAAATTAAAAATATTTTTTAAATGTAATTTTTAATTTTTTAGTTTAAAATTTTAAGGCGACTATTATTTTGGCTCAGTAAAAAAATAAAACTCCGTATTTTAAAAATTGATTTCTCAGTACTTTAAATTGAATATCAGTATTTTAAAGAAAGAAGTAAAAAATTTTCAAAAATCTGTAAAAATATTAATTGAAAGTATACATTCCTCGATTTTTTGACTCATACATGCAAGAACATATACATACATTCCTAGAAAGGGTTATGCAGAACTGAGCATTATTCTGTGCAACATTACAATTTGCATTATTCTTTCTTTGACATAATAATTTAGTAATTATCATAAAGGAAAATTTTCAATCACTATACCAATCCTATTTATTCACTATAATAAATGGGTTTTTTTTAATACTGAGAATTCAAATAAAAAATACTGAGTTTTGTTTTTTCACTGAAAGTAAAAATACAGGCCTAATTTTAATTTAATTGATAAAATTTAGATTTAGATTTGATTTTAACCAATCAGAGTTTTGATAATTAATTATTGTTACAATTGTTTTCCCATTCGTTTTTAAAAAAGCTAGGATAAAACAGAAAATTATTAATCAAGAAGACATGTCGAATAGTGAAAGTGGTTTGAATAATTGTTGCAATGATACTAATAAATATTCGAAAAATCATATTGATGTTTTTTAATTACTCTAAAGCTCGGTAATTGTTGTTTATGTAAAGTTTATTTAAAGACAAAATTATTTAACCATTAAACCCTTACCGCATAGGGGATCTTAAATGATCCCGAATAATTTTGATAATTTTATTACCCTAACTGCATAGCTTGCCATATATGGACCAAACTGTTTGTTTGGATATTCTACATGAAAAAATCATTTTTATTAGAAAATAAAAAAAGTATGTATCTTTATTTCTTTTTTTCCTATTTTATATATTTTTTATAAAAAATAAATCATATAGTAAGGGGTTATATCATATGACAGGTGCTACTATAATTCATAATTTTGTTGTTATTTGTAATTTATAAATTTGATCTCGTCCTTTTTTAGTGCACCGTTGTGATACGTAATACCGATTACAAATTATCTTTTAAAAAAGAAATAAAAATAATTTTTTAAGATTTAAAAGCATTTTTTGCATCAATTTTACGTTATAAGAGCCATAAAAATTCTTAGGTTTCATTATTTTTATTATTAAAGTTTTGTCTTTATATATCAATCTTTTTCTGTTATTATGAAGGACTTTACAAATATTTTTTATTATAAATAATATTATAATTATTCAATTTATTGACAATAATATAATAGGAAGCGTTAATTTTGGTATTATTAAAGAATAAACAAAAAACATCTGGGTTTCATTAAACATAATAATAATTTTTGGTTAATAAAATTTTCAAAAAATAATGAATATAAAATATTTTATTTTTATACGAAGCCCCTCAAAATTTGGCGCCCTATCTTTTCCACCCATTTATCCTACGCTGTATATTAGTTCATATCTTATAGATTGACATTAAATGATTCGTCTTACAAATGTTTCGTTATCATTAGACGTTGTCTTGCATAATTTCATTTACAAAGTAAGATGCAGTGGATTTATAATCGAATATTAGAAGTTTCCATTTCTCTGTTTTAGGTTGTTTTATGTGTTTATCAGCCCTAAATGAAGATAAAAAGCTTATTATGACTGGTCCTTTCTGACTGGGAAACCGAAGAATGCCCGTGCACTGAAAGCTTGCATTCTTGCATCTAAAGCCGTGCCAGAAAGTCAGTAGGCTCTGTATTGTCTATTTCTGGTTTCTACTCGATACAGAGTCTATGACTCACTACCCTGTACGCCAATACTGGTACCGTAGTTTCTAAAATAATCTGTTATCCGTTCAGTCGGGAGAGGCTTACATTAGTATGTTCAAAACTCTCTACATATGATATTTTGTCCCAATTTTCTTATATAAAATCAAAATTTTTCTGATATTTTAAATTTAAATAATTTTTATGAACTGAATCTATAATTGAGAGTCAAGACCAGAATCCTCTTTCCTCCATCAGCACGCTCTTCTTGTAATTTAATCGTCTATTTTTTCTTTGGACCATCAGAATCCTTTCAAGGGTTAAATTAATATCTTAAAGATCAACCTTATACATTATTCAAATGTCTATTCATTAGTTATTATGAAGTTAATAATAATATTTTGTTTAAAAGACCTAGAATGCCATTCAAAAAAATTATTCTCATAAGTTTGTCAATCAAAATTAGTTAATTTAGTAGTTTTATTTATTTTCTAAAAGTAAAGAGTATTAATTTAATATTAAAGTTAAAGAAAAACATGAACTTTGAGCTGATTTTTCATCTTTGAAGTTAATATTAAATTATATACTGTAAAATATAATTTATTTCCAATGTGACAATATGGTTTATTAGAAAAGGGTATCAGAAATATATAGGAAGACCATCTCTTCCTGTTGATCTATTTTGCATAATAAATAATCTAACTTATGAATCTTAAAATTCCATTGTTTATATTCTTGATATTTTATTGTATTTCCTTTCTCGTATTCCCTTTATTGCTTTTTAAATGTTTTGCCTGAAGAAAAATTTTTGTAAAATAAAATATTTTTCAGATTTGATAAACGCTTTCCAAAAATATAATTTAGTATTTTGAACGCATTTATTCAGATTTTTATTTTTTCTTATAAAAAAGTTTAAAATCTTAAACTAATTTTAGATACGGCTGTAATTTTTTCGCTGCAAAACTTTAAAACTTTGAAATCAAATTACGTTAAAAGTGTTAAATTAGCGGCAAAATAGCAACGTCTCGTGTTATCCAAAGAGTACTTAATACACGCGCTCGATTAAGTGTAAACTCGATTAATCTCAGTTTATGGCTTTCTAGAGTTCTGGTATAATATGTTGTACCTAACCAAGTTATCGCACTACGTCTGTGGTCTCTCAGCATATCAAAGTTTAAACTGAAAGATCGTTCAGTGGTAACCGTGTTACATAGTGAACTCAAATTGCTCTGTAACATTTCTGAAAATTTTGAAAACTTCGGAATTTTGTGGAGTTGTCTCCAAATCACTAGCGTTTGATAGGTAGGTAAACAGTACTATTTTTTGTAATCGTTACTGAACAAGGGATCCAGTAGTTCAGGGGAGCATGCTGTAGCAAATTTTGTTTATTGTTAGGGGTTTGGCTCCCATCTTGTTATTTTTTTTCTTTTTGTCCTCTAGTTTTCTTTGTTTTTTTTATAAATTGTCTTCAGGAACGAAGTAACAGCCTTTGGTTCTCTATCGGCCGTTTCGGCTATCTTGACTGTAATTTTTTGGTATGTTCTCTTAAAAACGCGTATGTTACATTCACCATGTTCAATTATATCTTCTTATATTTTACAGCATGTTGACAGAAGCAAAATGTGCAGCTTTCAGCCTCATATATATCGTTCCTCAGTTTCTTGTAACCTTTATGTAAAGCCTCAACAAATGTAGATCGTTGTTTCAGATGCTGGATTACTTCAGACGCTGAATTATCTATTTATTCTACATGTTAAAATTGTTCATCTGTAACAAGATGTGGTTTTACCTCTGATACTTCAGATTTTGTTAGCTTTGACATAATCCCTATTAACAACATCACAATTTCAATGTAAACATTTATTCACAACACAAACAAATTCTTCCCAACAATTTTCAGAGAGCATCTTTCTTTGATTAATATAGTTTTGTTTATATATTCAAATCTAAAAAGACAATGAATGGGAAAGTTTTTAATATTAATTTTTAATTTCTTAAATTTTATTGGATAAAAGGCTTTACGTAATTTTTTAAATGAACATTAATTTTTAAAATATATTAAAAAAAGTAAAAGGTAAATTGCGTGAAGATATGTCGGTAAAATGCAATCTTTTTAATATACCTGGTCGAATTCCGAAAACTCCTTTCTAAAACTAGATAAAAAGCAAAGATTAACAAACATGTATATACAGAAGTAATTAACCTTAATGCCTTAATATAAAAAATAAAATATAATTAAGAATATGAATACAAAAAATGAGTTTAAATAATATAGCAAATTTAGTGAAGAAATAATATTTACTTTAATATAAATATTTACTTTATATACTAGGTTATCATAAAAGTCTTGCCATTAACCTTAAAATACCCAACTTTTTTTTCTAAAGAATAAAAATTGTTTTGAGTTAAATGTGATGTTTAAAGCCGGCTGCGGAGTCTGAGTCGGAGTCGGAGTTTAAGAATTTTCGGGGAAGTCAGAGTCGGAGTCTGAGTTGCAGTCGAAGGTTGAATCGAAGTCGGACTCAGAGTTGGAGTCGGAGTTGAAGTCGGAGTCAGAGTCTAAGTCAGAGTCGTGAAACTCGACTCCGATCAAAATAATAACAAATATTATAAATTGACCTAAAAAGGAGCCGGAGTCGGAGTTGGAGTCGGACATTTTAAAAATATAGGAGTTAGAGTCGGAGTCAGAGTCGGGCAATTTTAGTCTGACTCCGCAGCCCTGGTTTAAAGTATAAATAGATACGTGATGCGATCCCTAAGTCATTAGACTCGTTGATAAATAAGATTATAACGTATATGCCATTGATACTATAAATAGATGAACTATCATTGGTTAAGGATATGACTCACCATACCCAACCTGTGTGTGTGAGTAATAGTGCGTACAGCCATTATTTCACTTTTTACTGTAGACATGGACAGTAACGTCGAATATCGCAGCGTGATAAAATTTCTACTCCTGTGCAATACTAAAAGCTGCGATATTTTGCAGCAGTTGCAGGAAGCTTACGGTGACCAGTGCCCATCACGTGCAACAGTGTATAATTGGATTAGAGACTTTAAACATGGCCGACAATCCGTTTTTGATGCTGAGAGATCAGGACGACCGTGTGAAATTTTACCCGGGAAAAGTGATTTGTGCATGAAGATCATGTCAGAAGAGAGACGAATAAGCATACTTGAACTTGCATAGCGTCTAACCATCAGCTATCATTCTACATATGATATTATGCAATCATTTGGATTTCGCAAACTGTGTTCACGTTTTGTTCCCCGATTCCTATCCGGTGAAATGTGCGACAAACGTTTGCAGTGTTGCACTATCAATTTGGAGTTGCTTCGCACTCATAGTGATCGCTTCATCAACAACATCGTTACACAAGATAAAACCCCTGTGAGCTTGTATGTGTCTGAGAGCAAGCGTCAATCTTCTGAGTGGTACTTCCCCTGTGAAAGTGCTCCCCGAAAACTTCGAAGCGGTACCTCGTACAAGCGAGCAGCAATTCTGACTGTGTTCTGAGATTCCCATGGCATTATTGAAATTGATTTCCTTGAGAAAAGACTGACAATGAATAGTGAGTATTATGTTGAATTACTTTGCGATGTGATAAAGTCTCGTAGGAAGCCAAGAGGGATCCCATTGTAGCTCCTTCAAGACAATGCCCCCATTTACACTTCGCGAGCAACTTTGACTGCTGTGGATGACTGTAGCTTTCAGTTGGTTTCCCACCGCCCCTATAGCCCTGACCTAGCCCCAAGTGATTTTGCGTTGTTTAAACACCTAAAGAAACATTTGAAAGGTGTCGACCATCATTCAGTTGATGTCCTCAATGAGAAAGTCCTTGATATTCCTAATTCTTTGCCTCGAAATGTGTACAAAAATGCGTTCTATGAGCTTGTTGCTCGCTGGCGCAAGTGTTTTGATGTACACGGCTCATACATTGAAAAATGATTTACTTTGATGTCGTGTACTGATTCTGAAAAAAATAAAGCTGATTGGACTTTGTTTTCTTGTCGATTCTGAGGACTTATGGATTGAACCACGTAATACATGTGGAAAAAAGTAACATTTTTTTAAATTTATGTATCTTTCTTTTTATGTCTCTTGCAACACGATAAAATTACAGTAGAGAGCGAAACATTTCAGGAAACTACATTTGTCCGTATTTATTTAAACGTACTCGAAGAGCGATAATGAGCACTTTAGGGTTAATGTATGCTTTTGTTTTATACTCATAGTAACATTAGTTGTAAGGTACCTCGAGAGTAGTCCGTTCATAGTGAATGATTTAATTTTAATTTGTGATTTAAATTTCGTTTGACAATATATTTCATTAGCTTTTTATAACGTATATCTAAAATAATAAAAAGTGAAAGATACCGTGATGTTGATCAGGGTTTAGGTGCTTCCTTACCAATTGAAGATCAATAAATGTTTATATTAATGTGTTTATTTTATTATTAATAAAAATAAATTTAATTTAACTAATTAGTGAAATTAAATCAGGTTCATTAATTGAATCTAATAAATTAATTATGTAATTAATTTATAAATTGTACTAGTCATAAACTCATATTAAATTAAATTATTTAATATGAGGATAAAATAGACAAAAAATACGTAATTAATTTATATATAAATAAATTATTTCAACTAATTAATTTTTTATTTAAATTTTATATTTTACGTGCCGTATATTACCAAAGAATTAATAAATTAACTTGGTATTTTCATTAACTAAACTTTTCAAATGAAATTAAAAAATTAAAATATAAAATAATTAATATTAAAAAGCGCGTCCAAGACATTAAAGAAATGAGAAGAAACGTTAATTAATATAGATTTATTTGCCGGGGTGGCCGCTTTTTGGGTTACTCCAACTTTGATTCCGATTCTTGGAAATTGTTAAAATATTTCATATTTTTTATTATTTTTATTACAAATTTTATTTATTAAAAAATTGTTATAAAAAATACTTTAAGATATTTAAAAATATTTTTCATAAATTTTACAAACATTTTATTTAAATATCTGAAAAATTATATAGGTATATTACAATAAAAATCTTTTTATTTGCAGATTCATCCATATATGTATCTCTAAACAATATATAAAACTCAAAGGGATGTATAAAACATTGAAAAGGAATTTTTGAGCAGAAAGTGAAACATTAAAATATATAAATTTATGTATTTTTTGTAACAATTTGTGACAAATAATGATAAATTTTTTCCTAATTTGTACAGAAAACGTTTAAATTGTTTTTCTCATTTGTTATTCTACACAAAACGGTTTTGTATATTTTTGTAATAAAATAAATTATTTCAGTTTTAATATTTTTTAACAAATATGTTATTAAATGATTGAAAAGAACATTGACAAATGTTTAATATAATATTAAAAATGTCATTTGGCAAAGTAAAGTTTTTTAAATTTTTGTGATATATTTTATTATTTTTTACCATCTTATTAACGTCATTAGTGCGATTTTATCCATTAAAATGATGATTGTTAAATCAACATTTTATGAATGTGGACCTTTTACAATAGAAAGTTTGCTCAAAAATGGGAAATGTCGAACATTAAAAGATGCTGAATTTTTTCATTCTCTTTTATTGAAATAAGTTTTTCCTGACTGTATACATGCAGTAAACTACGATAATCAGTAGCGGCAAACAGGGTAGTGAATAACACGGCTTTGAATACAACAGTACCAGCCTTTAATGCACGGGCACGTTTCGGTTTCATATAAATAATGACCAAACAGTATCTCTTGTACCATGGTTTTTAAGGACTATGGCTATGTAAGCAGACTTAGTGCAACAATGAATGTGGCAATTGAATATCTCTTTATTCGTTATATGATCTAAACTAAAAGCCAAAACCTCGTTCAAGATCACTTCTCGATTCCTCTTGTTAGTAGTACCGAAAAACACTGGCACATGAATATAAGAATCTAAATTTCCCGTCAACTGCTATAGAATCCATGAGATGATCGAATCCATTTTTGGAAACGAATTGCGACGTTGGATGAGAAGTGGGTCTACTTGATCAACCACAACCGAGACAAGTAATGGGTTCCACCGGATCAAGCAACGCCGTCTGTTTCAAAACAAGATTGATTTGTCATGAAAATCATGTTGTGCGTCTGGTGGAACTTTGAGGGAGTCGTGCACTTTGAATTGGTTCAGAACGACCAGGCCATCAATGTAGAGCTATGTTGTCAACAGATGAACCGTGCCTACGAGAAGCTCAAGGAGAAATGCATTAATCAACTCAAAACGTGCATTGCTTCAGCAAGACAATGCCAAGCCGCATACCACCAAGAAGACCACGGACATGTTCCAAGAGTTAGATGGAGTCAAAATCCTGCTGCATCATGTTTACAGCCCTGATTGCCCACTATCCGACTATGGTATCTTACGGTCCATACAACACTTCTTAAAAGACCACCGATTCGAAGCATTCGATGAAGTTGAACAAGCATGTCAAGATTTCTTCAATTCGAAGCAGCCGGAATGGTACTTTGACCAGATTCAAAAGATTGCAGACCGTTGGCAGAAAGTAGTCAAAAACGATGGACTGTACTTTGAATATTAATTGTTATTTATTTAAAATAAATTCTTGCACAACAAATTGCATTTTTGACCGGGAACTTTTAGGACAGTTTAATACTATTTTAATCGAGCAATATGAATGTTACTAGTACTTCGGTTTGTTACAAAGTAAATCCAAACAAGCTACTTCACACCACGTAACTCCGAACGTCAAAGGTCAAAAAACATTTGATGGATCCGAGCACAAGTTATTATTTTTTTATAATTTAATGAAATATTTTATAGTTAAAATAATTATAAATGTTATTGAAAAATTAAGAAATTTGTTAAAATAATCATTTTTAAAAAATCAGAAATAGAGAACAAACTTCCGAGAGTTGTGATTCCTCTAAATATGATATTAATAAATGTTTGCATAGTAATTGTGTCGTAGCCCTTAACAAAAGTTATAATTGTGTCATTTTGAAAGAAAATCTGTAGTCGAGTAGTGTATCTTATGAAGGCATTACAAACATAGTAATAAAGATAATGAACAAGTCATCAATATAATTTTAAAAAAGCAAGGAGGGTAAGTATGTGATGACCACACTAAGAAGAGGGAAATGCTCATTCATAAAGTACATCTTCTTAAATTCATAAAGGAACATCTTCCATTATCTTTGAACCATACATGAACTACAAAACCTGAGATATTTTGCTGAAGTTAAAATGCATTAAATTTTATTTTGTAATATTATTTTTAGATGGGACTGGTTACTTTTGCGACACCGTATCCAATGTTAAAACCTTTTTAAATCATTGACTAAACAATATTACTAAATTACTGAAAAGTGGACCATTTCACTTATTTTGTAAAATATAATGAATATATTAATAATAATTTAAACATATTAAATAAGAAGGAAATTTGAATGAAAGCATCAGTTTCATCGACATACCAACTGTTACCATAGATTCGATACCTGGAATGAGATTAAATAATTTAAAACTATTCTGAGACCTCCGTTTACCGGGAACGCTTATTTAAAACTACCCAGAAAAATTTTATAATATTAACTAAGTTCGTATGTAACACAGAAAAATATATATATGAAATAATTTGTTTTTGCAAATTGTATTAATTTTTAAATGATACAAAATTAGTAAATAAAGACTGAAAGTTAAAAGTCTAAAAATCAAACTGATGCTGACCCTTCTCAAGCAATCGAAATAAAGGTCAAAGGAAAATCGTCTTTCCATAAACCCTAAGAATTAGATTAAATATAATCAAGAAAATAAAGCAATGTAAATATCATATACGTAGTGCGTTAAAGAAGTACGCGACATAAGGTAAAAAATGTAATAGCAAATTTTAGTTTTTTTATGAATAAGTAAATTAATATACGTTTTAATTTCAGTAATTGTTTTATTTTATCAAACGCATTAAAATTTTTATTGAAACATTTTGAATTTTCGTCCGTGCGATGATGTCAGACGTCGAATATCACATCATTTCCAAGTTTTTTTGTGTTTCAGAATAAGTGCCGTCAACTTACTTACATGACTCCCAATCTCTGACAACTGTTAAATATTGGATCAGTGTGTTTAAAGGAGGTCCTACCTCCGTTTTTAATCGAGAAAAATCAGATCAACCACAACAAAGTTTTGAAAAAGGTGATGCAAAATTGAAAGGATGATCCAGGAAGAGCTTCCAATTATCTCGAAAATTATATCAACGAAGCTGAACACATGTATGAATACATCCCATGCCAAATTTGGATTTAAGAAGATTATCCGAATTTAAGATTATCAAAAGATTATCCTCCAGTATTACACTCCGCTTCTTGACTGATGAAATGTTGTAAAACCACTGGGAGTGAATTCAAAACAACTTGAATCTACGAGATCGGCATGATAAGGCTTTACTGGAAAATTAGTTTACTCTAACCTCACTCAGTATGTATTTGTCGGAAACAAAGCATAAATCAGCAGTGTCCAAACTGTCTAAAGAGAATCTATCTTTGAAGATGCGAACGGAAACAAATCATAGACGAGAGATGAAGTTTTCCATTTTCTGGGATTGTAAAAGTGTTATTCCCATGGATTTCTCAGATAAAGGAATCACAACCAACCATAAAGAATAGATGGAAGTAGAAAAACACGCCACTGTAGTTTCTTCACGATAATCTGTCAGTGCATACAACCAGCATTTCTCGGACCACAATTAAAGGTATTGGATTAGTGTCCAGCGTTCAGCCCAGATTTGACACCGAATGCTTTTTACCTCTTCAGACAGCTAAAGAAGCCTTTAAGAGGCACCTCATTTGGATTCAAAGACGTTTTAAAGGTTGCTTTGGAGTATTTCTTTGCCGTATGCCCCTATAATTTATCAAAAAAGCCTTTTCTGAAGTGTGTTGAATGAAACGGACATTATGTTGAAAATGTGATGCCTACATACGTTAAGCTTGTCATGTTATAAAAATGGCCCTTTTCGGAATTTGTTTTCTTTGTCAGGCAGGGTACCTATTGAACGCACCACTTAACTTTAATAGTTAATTCATTTAACGTTTGTCATTTTTTTTATAAAATTGAAAAAAATGAATCCGTTTTTAAATTCTACTGGAAGCTTTTCTTATCTTTTAAATGTAACTCTTACTTGTTCTTTTCATCCAGACTTTATTTAGTTCTTTGTTAGAGATATTAATTTGAATAATTTAAATGTGTTGTTATTCTTTATTAAGAATACTTATGTTATTTGCAACATTTTCCTCTTCAACAACTCTCAACAAAACCTTCGTCACTTGACATCGAACTGAATATGCAGATGTTACTATTCCAACAAAGATTTCCGTTTTACACAATTAAATTAGTTTTAATGATTTCATTTGAAAAAAAATTAGTGATCGATTTAATAATTTATAAGAATATTATTTGATGATTTTTATTTTAAAAACTTTTATTCAATCGTTTTTAAAAATTTTGTTTAAATTTTTCACTTTAACAAAATTAATAATTTCATTTTAATAATTAATATTTTTAAAATATATTTTGTTGCAATGAAACATATAAATCATGCTCGAACAATTAATCATCATGAACATCTAAAATATCAATTTTCCATCAGGGTGGTCGAAACACATTTCCAAATACTAAATGCAATAAATTAAATTTTAAATAGTTTTCAAAATTAATATAGAAGATAAATTTATATTATATTTATAAAAAAATTGAAAATTAAATTAATTATTGCTTATTTTTAAATAAAAAACAGTGTGATCAATATCTTAATGTTGGATATACTTCAAAAACATATGAAGTCCTACCAAGAGCAACTATATTAAGGCCTAAATAAAATAGTTAAATTATATTTAAATCTAGGAGTTTTAATAACCTTCCATTAGTGTCTATTTTGGAATTTAATCCAAGATTCATATTATTCCTACCAAAGAAAAGCAGAAAACAGACCAATTTTTACTATTGCTTCTTCTATAATCCCTCTATATCTGAACAAATATATTATAATATAACCAAGACAACATCTGAAATGATTCTAAGGTTGAATCTTGAAGTTGTATCCAAATAAACCTTAGAGATTAATATGTAGATAATAAGTCTTGAAAAGTTCCATAATTATTTTCTACAATGCAATCCTCTTTTTTAATTATTTCTTCAGTCAAATGTCGTCTTTCTTCTTTCAGTTAAGAAAGTTTTCTCAAATAATTGTTGTGTTTATAACATCCTACATAATCGTTTTATGGATCCGGACTTTTCAAGATAAAAATTCCTTTTTTTTATATAGAGAATGAGAAAATATATAGCTTTATTTAATGTTTTTTTCGCAAGTTTATTAGCCAAACTGTTTATTTTCCTTTTAATTATTATCGTACAGGTGGTTGTCCGTCAACTTCTATTTAATTTTGTCAACGTATAATTAGGCTTTTTTATTTTGAAAAATAATGTTAATTTACAAAAAGTACTTTTGTTTAGTTTATTTTAATAATTTCTATTGACTATATTGACAAGAAGTATCAATACCAATGAAAATACCAATAATCCATCTGGGTAGGAGAGACACAATTCGAATCAATATTCAACATGCAAAATATAAAACAACAAACAATTCAAAACATTCCTAACAGTAATGGCTCTAAATTAATAAATGTTTTTATAGTAATTTTATCGTAGTTCTTAACATCCATAACAATTTTGTCATTATTTTGTCATTAGTAAAAATCCGTTGTCCAGTAGCATTTCGTAAGATGGCATTACGAACATTTTTATTTTAAAAGTTTTATAAATCTGTTCTATCAATGGACGATCCAAATAATGATGTTCTGAGAAGAAGGAAACATGTCGTCAATTTTGAATCAATAAATGATGACTTAATAGATATATTTTTAATAACTATTTATTTATGAGAATTTTGGTGAATGTATTTTTTAGAATTTCAAAAAAAGTTTATTATTTAATCTGACAGAACGAACCCTACCCCAGTGCCAGAGGAATCAAGGAATAACTTTTAAATCTCATTTTAAATACGCCGTTAAATAAACACTGAATGTCAATCTTCAATTTTGCATGCAAAAAGAGGAGGGCAAATCCACAGATGTACTTCTTCTGCAACACTGTCTGCCGGAATAAATTAATTTTTGTTTTTATTTTCTCCAAAGTCAGATCTCATTTTTCTTTAAGCCTTACAATAGATAGAGATTTTCATTTTATTTCTTATTAAAGGTTTTCTAAAAAAAGTATTATGTCTTTTAAATTAAATTTTTGTTTTTTTATAATAATAATCAGTGAATAATCATAATTTTAAAAGAATTGAAATCTTTAGAATTTTACAAGTAAATTATTTTTATAATAAATTAGATTTGTAAACTTGAGAGTCTAACTTTCTTTCAATGAATTAATTCTTAAACTTCTTTCGCGAAGTAACGTTTTACTTTTTGGGAAGGATCTTAAAATTTAATAAAAAATAAGTATTAAATAAATAATATCCTGATTATAAAATATTTTAATACTTTTAAATAGTATTTATACTTGTGAGAAGTGGTTGCAACGTCTATATCCGAATTCATTTTTTTAAACACCAAAATTTTATTAATAAAACAATTCACATTTCTAAAACAAATTTTCCTGTTAATTTAATTTAATTATCTCGACCCAAATTAATCTATTAAATTCTTTTCGATTTAATTTTTTAAAATCTTGAAAATTTATTTCGAAAATTTATTTCAAAAATTATTTAAACTATTTTCAAAATCAATATTTAAAATTACTTAAAAATAAATATTTAATATTTTTGTTTTCTTGACATTTTTAATTCTA
>MQRK01101127.1:0-15929 GCA_001938485.1 Girardia tigrina
GGATGTGACAGAGACTACTTTAGCACTACTTATTGTTCTACAAATACTCTTCTTAAACGCTCTAAATCCTTCAGAATACGGAATTTTAATGATTTGTTTGTATTCTTCAGTATTTTCTTCTTTTAATTGTTTTTTTAACTCGTGTATCTGTACATAATTTGTCTAATATTACCCCAATGTTGTGTTCTATTTGCTTGTTTGTGTGATACCACACTTCCGGGCAGTTTGAATACGTATGCGTTTTTCCTTCGATGGTCTATGTACATAATTTTGACTAGTTTAGATGTTTCCTGTACTTAAGCATTCTTGAGCGTGTTGTATGTTGTGCATATGATTTTTTTGTCTTTTATTTTGGATTTTTACCGTTATGTGCAAATATTCAGTCGTCAGCAGCTACGATAAGTCTACCATTCGACTAATCCCATATCTTCTGAAAGTTAAAGACATCTAAATCTAAACAAGAACTGTCAAAATCTCGTAGTGCTTGTCTTCAAAATTGTAATGACTCTAACAGTAATAAAATATTCAGTCAGCCAGAACTTTATGGAATGCCCATATCTTATGTGTCAGACAAGAACTGAAAGATCTCATTCACATAATAGGTTGTACCAGCAACTATGTATTAATTACTTTGCTGACTCGAATGATCAATCTGATCAGTGCTCATGGTCCAAGCACCGCTCTGATGCTCGCTCAAAATTGCATGGAATCTCTTTTAGAAGTCTGGGAAAGGACATGTAAAGAAATGACGATTCATAATGAATATGTTCAAGCACTTAAATCCATTGAATCTGGAGAAAGCACAACAGACGGTACGATAATTAACAAAGAAACAAATAACACTAAATAAAGAGATGAAGCCTCTAAAGAGAACACATTAAGCAGTATGTCAAGTAATATAAATCAAGCTTTATTGCGAACAGATTCCTTTCTTGTAATCGATGCTAAAATCAAAATTTATCCAGACTCGTTGGAATTAACTCGAATATGGGTCATGGTAAAACAGATTAAATTATAAAACATTTAACAAACGTTAATTAAACTGATCGATTGAAGAATCGATCACAAATATTTTTGGACTTTTAAATTATGATCGTAATTACCGTTGTACGTAATTTGCTTTATTTTTAATTAAAAGTGTTTTTTTTGTTTATTATTATTTTTTTGATATTAGTTATTTCGTTTTTATTAACAATAAATTAGTCTAACATGATAACTTAATATATTTCGAGTTAGGCTAATTTTGCTTTTTTGGACAGTTTTTATTTCATAGTAAAAATAGAGATTTGTCTACACATTCAAGTCTCAATTTTTACAGTTTGTATACATATTGTCCCTCAAGCGCCTTCTAAGAATATTTAAACACTGATTTGCAATTTCAAAACTGGACGACAAATTCCAAAATCTGTAAACAAGCCTTTTTATCATACCCTCTCTGTTTTTTTCCTCACAAAAACCCTGTGGTGTTGTGTAAAGACCTGTATCTGTGACCTTTCTGAATAATTCAGTTTTATAGCCTCCATTCATCCTAGTGACAAGAATATCCAGAAAGGGAAGTTTATTATCTACTTCCAATTCTGTGGTAAATTTAATATTCGGATAAAGACCATTCATGAATGTTAGGAATGGTTCTATGAGTGATTGATTTCTGAAAACCAAAAAGACATCACCCACATATCTCTTATACAACACATGTTTTTCATCAGGATATGCATTCATTTTATCCTCAAGCAACTTCATAAATATTGATGCCAAATTTGGTGATAATAGGAAACCCATTGCGACACCGTCTTCCCGAATATACTATTCATCATTAAAAAGAAAAGGTACATTTTTGGCATAAAATTTAAGAAGTTCTTTCAGTGCCTGCTTGTTCATTATTTTATTCACAGAGCTAGAGTTCTCATCCCACATCTTTTCACACAAATCAATGGTTTCATCGATAGGTACGTTTGTGAATAAACTGGAGACATCAAATGAGACCATACACTCAGAATCCCATTTCGATACCTGATTCAAAATGAAATCTTTGAAATCAAAGCTACCCCTAATCTCAAAATCATTTGAAATTAAAGGACTCAATAGTGAATCAAGAACCTTCGCGACTCAGTACTGAACCGTGTCAATCATTGATAAAACAGGGCGGAGTGTATGACCAGCTTTATGTATTTTAGTTAAACCATGCAGTTTAGCTGGTTGTGAACCCTGGCATGTCAACAATTTTTCAAATTTCTGATCGATGATTTTATTCGTAAGGAGATGCGTTAATATATCCTTTAATTCGGTTTCATTCTTCATCGGTAATTGTTTATTATTTTCTTTTAAACTTAATTTGCTGAATTTATCTATTCCTAATATGCCATTCATTTTACTTATGTAATCTGATTTGTTAAGTATGACAAGAAAGTTTAAAGATATGCGGAAAAACTTTATCTTCAAACATTTCTCAATACAACCGACCATCAACTTTGACACCTTCGGCAATGAAAACAAGAGGTGTCTTGCCCTTTGACCAATGGATCCCGGCCCAAACCATGATTTGCTTCAACTTTTGATGGCCGGAGATGATGCGCTGCTCCAGTGGGAGGGGCTCAACTGACCAATCGCAATCATTTTGGGAGTTGAAGCTTTGTTCGTCTTTGAACAACTTTACATCGGTGAAGAGGATTGAGTGATGTCTTCCGGCCGCGAATCTTCTTTTTAACCTTTTGCATCGATCCAGGCTTTTTTGTTTAGCATTTTAGTTCAAAAACTGCCCCTTAGCCTTTTTTCTTGATTTCATTCCAAGGTCTTTGAGAAGGATGTTCCGGACTGATCCATCTGATATTTCCAATGCCTTGCCAACCTCTCTGGTTGAGTTCTTGCGGCAGTTTGAGTTTCGCTTGATTCTTCTCTTGATGCTACGCCCGTTGGCTTTCGTTCTCGCCGTTCTGGTTCGTCCACTTCCAGGTCTACGCTCATTTATACCAGTTTCATTGAATTTGGAAATTATATCATGAACTGTGGTTTTTGGTACACCTAGCGATTCAGCAATTTGGCGCTCGGATTTTCTTTGTTGATGTAACTTTATAATTGTTTTCCTGTATTCAGACATGCTAAATAACAAATACAATAAATTGATATGTATAAATTTATTTAGAGTAACAAAAAAAACAAAAATACAATGTGTAAAAACCAAAATACAAAAATACAATGTGAAAAAAGCAAAATAATTGTCAAATTTAAAGTGGTCGGTTTTTTGCACACCCTGTATACACTGTTGAGGATGTTGATTATGCTCCAAAGAGGTCGAGTTTTATAATGGTATAGGTCTATACTATTCACTGGGTGTATTAACTCATTGAGATTGCCAAAGATTTCATTGATCACTGCCCTCAATCGCAATTTTACTTCTGATTGTATTGGAGAAGGCGGTATTATAATATTTCAAGCGAGGTAGTTTCCAATACTTTTGTATATGCCTCCCAACTGTCAACATATTGCAGGTACTACTTCTGCACCGTCGATTGGATCGTAAAGCCCATTATTGAATTCGTGGTGTTTAAAATATGTGGTGGTGCGAGAGCGGGCGCAGTGTGGTGGCTGCGGCTTGTTGGTGATGGGGGGTAGACTGCGAGACACGGGGGCATAAATGGATAGTCTCACCGGAGGGAAGCTCCGGTTGTACTTTAAAATATAAATTATACTCGAATAATTATTTATCGTGAACATCTAAAATATCAATTTTCCATCTGGGTGGGAGAAACACATTTCCAAATACTAAACTCAACATACAAAATTCAACAAACCAATTTCAACATACCAAATTTAAAATATTCCTCACAAGGTAAAATTAAAAAATTTTTAAAGTTTGAGAAACTTTAGAAAATTTGTATTTTTGTTGAATTAGTTTTTTTGTAAGAAAAAAGAAAATGTAATTAAATGGAAAAATTTGAGTTTGGAAATTTTTTTGTATTTATGTTTGTGAAAAACAAGTTATTATTATTATAATTATGTAATTTGTTGCATTGTTTGAATGCATTATTATATATAGAGATTTTGAGAATAAATAAAAATTTACTAAGAGATATTGATTTATTATTTAAAGAAAATTATTCATTAAATGGAATTGAATGTCTAATTTAAAAGAAGAGAAAACTTTGCCATTTGATCATATTTTTAATATGGATTATTTTATGAAGACATTCGAAGATAATTATGAAAGAATTCCCGATCAGAGATTGCGTATCAAAGAAATTGACGAAATTTCAGTTCCTATTAAAAATTATGAAGACATTCATGATGAATGGAATGAATTAACGATAATATTCCAAAATTGTGGAAAATCTTCAACTGACAGATATTTATTTCTTAGTGATTCTGTTGAATGCAGTTCTTATTCATTGGAAACAGTATGTGTGTAAAAATTAAAAATTAATTACTTGTAAAATTAAATATCTATATAGGATATATTTATTATGTGTATGATCATCAAGTGATAGATATTTGTTTCTTGGGGATTATGTTGACTGCGGTTCTTATTCATTGGAAACAATAAGAAAAACAAGTGTGTTGTTTGCTTATAAAATTAAATATCTATATAGAATATATTTAACACGCATAAATCACGATTCTAAAACGAGAACAAAATACGACCTGTTGAGCTCTGGGCGAGGCTGCCGCGCTCAAACTGCCTCTCTGCGATCAATCTCCAATCGATCGACATTTCTATTCTCTCAAACGTCTATCGGAATGTTTTTGTCTTTCTCCAACACCAAATCGATAATTCCCATTGCCGCTCATTGTTTCGCCCACCGAACGGCGCTATTGGATATATTGATTGCCGATCGGATCTCACAAATATCACCTGAAATATGGGGATTTCGTTCTATTTGCGGACAGTTTTCATCCACGACAAATTCGTCGATAATCGATCGAATGACGCGATTGATTTGGTTGTCGGACAGTGACAGTGGACTCCATAGCTGAAATTACATTATAAATCTTAACTATATACATTTAAGGTATTATATTATAGAACTGTCTCTTTAATTGTAGCGTTGGAACGAAAATGAATAATGATCTAATACATTTATTTAACTGAAAACATTTATATCATGCATGATGAGTGTTCAGTCATCAATTCGGTCGCTCCGATTTTGTCGTAACATTTGTTGGCATCTACCGGCCATCTCTTCAATGTTCGGATTAAATTTTACATTCCACTTGAGATACATTCTCCTTCGAAGTCGGCGCACGTTTATTCGGACATCGTCCAGCCGGTGCATGATGTCGTGATCTCGACCTATTATTCGCAATTGGGAGCACCTGACGTCTTCAGCTGGATATTGAAGTTTGCTCATATACTTTAGCCATGCTTCGGCCCTCTTGTTCTGTTTCATCGTATCTTCAATCCCATTCAATGTCTCTCCGATTGCCTTGACCTGCTCCAAAATTTCTGAGTCCTCAAAAGCCGAGAAGTAATTCACATGTTTCGGGGACTATTCAGTGCACGTTACTGGTTCGCTTGCCATCTCTCTAAAGACCAAAATTTTCAATTTTTTCGAAATTTTCATTCTTAAGTCTATTTTGAATTTATTATTGACAATTCTAACAGTGGGACTATGTTGTGGGAGTACTCAAAAGCCACATCAAGTTCCCTCCTTTTCTCAACATTTTCGTAGGCTCGAGCCCCCAATCGCTTTTTGAGCTTAACGACAACTCATATTACTTCACATCTTGTCTTTGTTCGGGAACGGACGCGCCTGCTCCACGCATATAAACAAGTTATATGCGCTTCAGAGCGCCTTCGGGTTCAAACCGGTAATGAGTATGGCCCGACCGGTGGTCTCAGTATCCGAAGGGGTTGATAACTATACTTTCTACTTTAGCCCATTTTATTTACACATTCATGGTTGTATATGGAGGAGAACGAAGAGAGCCTTAAGGAAGTATGCAACGATCAACCCGCATGCTCTTATGCACACTGCGGTCGACCTGCGCCACCTCCAAAAGGTTCTCGCCTCTGTCAGAGACTTAGTTGTTTTGCATTTGATTTTATACCTACTATTATATTCATTTTTATTACCTACACGGTTGCTGTGATTGGTAAGTATGTTACTCCATTTGGTCCATTGTGACATTGAAACTCTGTTATATCGAAATTAGCTAGATAAAGTTTATATGCCCTTTTTGAACGATAAATATTATTATTGATTCTTGAGATATATTTTAAGTTCATAAATTGAATGTTGCAGAACTTAATTACAAAAGTTATAATTTATTATAAACGTCATTAAACTTTAAACATAAGCATTAAGAAGAAATATTTTCCTCTCAGTTATATTCATTCAAATATTTAAGGCTTGTTTGCAAATATGAAATATCACTTTATTATTTTTTTGATTTAATATCACATTTATTCCGACAGGTTCTCCGTTTAAAGCTTCAAAACTCTCATTTAATAAACCATTTACAACTTATCTCCTATATATCTCGTAAGATATCCTTCTTCCTTCTAAAAAATATCGTTATAAAATATTTTCAGATAAATTGTTTATATTTCAGAGTAAATATTACATATTGATACGGTTCGTATTGACCTCATCGATCAGTGTAATAAAACATTAATTTCTTTTGGAACTAAAGTCAAACATGAAGATACAAGATAAAATTATTGCAATTACTAAACTCATTGGAACAAAATATTGAATAAAATAACTTGCTGTTAGTGATCAAAAGTTCAATAATAAATGTCATAAAACTGGTTGCCATTGAGTCGTAAATTATTCTCGATTTATAGTTTCCCTTTCCGTACATGAGTACTCCTAATCCTCACCTGTAAGAATGAATTATAAGTCTCTGAACAATACGCGTATAAAGATTATTGGAATAGAACTAACTTTAAACATTCCTTCCGACTTCGTCACGATTATTATTTAAAAATCTAAATTAAATGAAATTATCGAAGAAAAAATTTTTAAATCATACTACGAATGTAAAACATCGAGGAATATTATCTAAAGCATAAAGAACAAAACAAGTACTAAACAAAGAGTTAAATAAACGACTGCGAAAGCATTTGCCAAGAATGTTTTCATTAATCAAGAACGATAGTCAGAGGATCGAAGAAGATCAGATACCGTCCTAGTTCTGACCATAAACTATGCCAACTGACAGTTCACGAAGGTAATTCAAATCTCCTTGCGAGAAGTCACCGGGAAACCTAAGTCTATGGATTCCGGGGGAAGTATGGTTTCAAAGCTGAAACTTATGCATACTTCTACATGCAAATGTGGAATATTGTACTGTTGATGAAATTCTATTTGGAATCAATTTAAATGTTTTGTTCTGATTTTAAAGAAAAATTTTAATCAACAGACAATAATTTATCAATATGCACGATTCTTGAATGTATTTTAAATCTTTTTATACATTTAGTAAATAAAAAGATGTAAACAACATCTGTCTGAGGGTTGTCATAAAACTTATCACTACGTTCAATAGTAGTGTTTTGAGAGACCACTTTTAGTATTGAATTATTTTATTGAAAGTATCTCTTTAAGGTGATAATATGTTAATGAGAGAAATATTTGAAATGATTTTGTTATTTTCTCTCATTATTATGCATACTTCTACATGCAAATGTGGAATATTGTGCTGTTGATGAAATTCTATTTGGAATCAATTTAAATGTTTTGTTCTGATTTTAAAGAAAAAATTTAATCAACAGACAACAATTTATCAATATGCACGATTCTGGAATGTATTTGAAATGTTTTTATACATTTATTTATATTTTTTTATAATTTATAAAATTCCATGTTATTTTTATATTGAAACGAAATTGATTTTTATGTTCGGTATTAATCGCAAGTTACTGTTTAAATACCTATTCGTCAATTTTTAGTTTCTATCAATTTTAAGGAAAACGATTTCGTTACACTCATTATCATGAGAAGTTCGGTGAAATTTGGAAATCAATAGAAAACCTCGATAAAATGGCAAGTTTAAAAAAATGTATACAAACATTTCAAATACATTCCAGAATCGTGCATATTGATAAATTGTTGTCTGTTGATTAAAATTTTTCTTTAAAATCAGAACAAAACATTTAAATTGATTCCAAATAGAATTTCATCAACAGCACAATATTCCACATTTGCATGTAGAAGTATGCATAGTAATGAGAGAAAATAAAAAAATCATTTCAAACTTATGTAAAATTAGTTTTATTACATAATCAGACCTCAAATATTTGTTTAACCAATATG
This sequence comes from Girardia tigrina, assembly GCA_001938485.1. NCBI lineage: Eukaryota > Metazoa > Platyhelminthes > Tricladida > Dugesiidae > Girardia > Girardia tigrina. The sequence continues at coordinate 8,253 of MQRK01101127.1, forward strand.
AGACCACTATTACTTCGTGAGATTATTATGATTATTTACAAAAAAACGATCATTAAGAAACAGCAGATCATTAAAATTGTTATTCTTTAAAACGTATCGTGATTATTTACAAGGAATCAACTAGAATTACGAAATATCAAGTATAAGTGCAGGCTACAGATATATTAAGAGCGGAATTCAAAATCATCAGACTAAATTTATCGACTAGATCGCGTCAGTAAATATTGAAATAAATTGGGTTTAGAAATCAACACAATAGTATTGGTCTCCTTGAAAGGTTATGTTAAATTATCAATCATGCTATTTACAATGAATCTCTTACGACACGCTACCAGTCATGTACTCCAACCGGGTCGCCCTCTCTGCCCCCATACACAAAAGGTGGACCATAGGACTTATACTGCCTTTCCGATTAACTCAAACTCGTTGGTAATCGTATATAACAGAAAATTTTTCATCATAATCTCAAACGAAATAAAAATTAAATTAGACTGAAATAAGATATATTAAACCTCAAACAAATATTAAATTACATAAAAATCATTAACAAATAATATATGACATTCAAAGAATCGTACCTTTTGTCAGTTAAGTAAGATGAAACTGTTTTAATCAAATAAAATAGATGCGAATAAATAATGTAGTGCAATTTGTGAATAATAATTGGCAATAGTCATAAATTGTAATAGTTGTCTCATTTTGTGTGCTTTTCGCCAGAATGTATCGGTATTTATAGCCGATGGTTTGCATACACTACCCAGCGCGTTCGGATGTGCATGCGCATACTGCTTACCTGACCTCTTCGAAAATTGTTTATTCATATCTAATCATCTTTATTCTTCTTATTCGACTGGTTCATCATAGAGGTTTGCGGTTGGAGAGAGTGCATAAAAGCAAAATGTCGGCAATCGGTTTGACATATGCTTTCCGTCTATGTACAAATCCCTGCCCTTCATAGACGCAGCTCGGGTATGAACGAGTGCTATTTATTTAGTTCTGTTATTTCATTTTAGGTTGTCAGCTGTTCTTGGGTTGATGCTTGTGGAGAGGTAATCACAAGTCGTCTACAGGATGTCGCCGCCATCCCCGATGATTCTTCGATGCCATACTGGTCGCATGTTACTGCTGTCGGATTTATGTAAATGTTTAATTGTTTATTCAGAACCTTTCCCCCATCCGTCTCGGAATGTATTTCGTCACTGAAACTTCTGAGAGTCAGCTACCATCTGTTCCTATCTGTTTATACAGGTCTCACTGGAGGTTTTTTTTGCTTTTCTCTGATTTCAAAGTTCATCTCGTTTCGTTTCAGAAAGTCCGACAAGTCATACGATCAGTGAATCACGGTTTTACTACATCCCGACTTCTACTTGAACTTTTAGGTAATTAATTTTGGAATGATTAATTAATTTTTCTCATTTGTCTTATAGGAACTTCAAAGGGTTCCGTGTGACTTTTAGGGTCGATTTTCGATGCGGATAACGCTGAAATTGATTACGAAAAACGTCTCAAGTCCTCAATGCTCAGCGCTCTTTTCATTGACTTCGAGGGTTTTGTTTCTTTATCCTCGTCTGGCGCGATACTTCTGGGCCTTTATGGCTCAAGGGGTTATGCTGGATAGGGGTTCATTTAAACGTAACGGAGATAATATAGTTTGATTATTTCCTTCTCTTTGTATCATAAAAAGATACATAGAAACCTGTCAAATAGAGCGAAATGGAAAATGTGGTAGCAAAAGTAAACTATCTGATCGAATTGACAGAGCACTCGCGAAGTAAGCTTTGTTAAATCCTAAAGCAACCTCAAGTACAAAACAAACTAATGTTGGTTTGAATGCCATGAATGTGAGTCTTAATACCATCAAACGATCATTGATAGGAAGTGGTTTATCTTCATACCGACCTCTAATATCACCTTCACTGTCTAAGCGCCAAAAAGATGTACGATATAAATGGTGTAAATTATACAAAAAGAGGATGTTTTTCTTTGGAAGAAGGTAGAATAAATAATGGTTATGTTACATAATATTTTTTTTCATTAAATTTTAGATTCTTTTTTTCCGATGAATCTGCTTTTGATGTATGTTCTCCACGAGCACAATATATAAGAAAAAGAAAAGTTCAACTAATTCAAAAGGAACATACAAGGCATCATCGAACATTTCTTAAACGAATTATGGTCTGGGGCTGCTTTTCAAAAGATGGAACAGTATCTTTAGAAATAGTTGAAGGAACCATGAATTCAGAAAATTACATAAATATCCTTCAAAAGAACTTGTTATCCCTAATGAATGACTGTCATTCCTTTGGGATTGATATTTTTCAGCAGGATAATGCTCCGTGTCATAAGTCACAGTTTGTACCTTCATTTTTAGAAAGCCAGAACATTACTGTCTTAAAATGACCTCCATGTAACCCAGATCTCTCTCCAATAGAGAATTTATGGGCTTTTGTCCAAAGAAAAGTTCCATTGTGCATATAAATACCAAAGAAAAACTCATAAATACAATATAAGAAAATGGAGCAATGATCCGAACATTAAGGCTACTTGTCATGGTCTCATCGATGATATGCCTCTACGAATTTAAGCTTGTATTGATGTAAAAGGAGGACCCATAAAATATTAATAACCGTTATTCGGTCTGTCTTTTTCTAATAAAATTTAAAAATCAAAATTTTAATTAGTAGTGACAGAAAAAGTTTAAATTGATCACCAAAAAGAAAGACAGCATATAATATAGGTCAGTGAGCAGACTTCCACTGCCAATTTGTGAACAATATGACTCACCAAATGAGGAGAACTTAGATAATCCAATGGAAGACACCGCTTGTTGTATATATGATCTTGATTATGATAATGTACAAAAGGTCAACGGCCAATAATGTTTTTAAATAAAAGATTATTTGTGTAGTGACTTTTTTATAACCTACCAAACAAGCATGATGATTAAATTAAATCAAAACCTGATTTAATTTAGTTAACAAAAAAATAAACCAAATTAAAGCTAATATTTGGAATTAGAAATGTATATTTATATATATATATATATTACAGTGGTTCCAAGTTGATAGGAAAAAAATTGTTTTGGTCTTAACCGCCCATTTCATGCCATTTGATATCATAACTCATTCTATTAGCTGGCCTTGAATCTATGTAGGTCAAAAATCTGAGAGGCCTTCATCATTTCCACTGCTTGCAGATGACAAGGTAGTTAGATGTAAGTTGAGTAAGGCTTGGAAAGAGTTCTATCAGGTCAAGGGTGTTGATCGATAACCTGGAGGCTTAAAGTCAAAATGCATTCGCCAAGCATCAACAATAATACATATTTCTGGGAACCTCTCTAATTACAGAATGACTCTTTACCAACATCGCATTTGCGGTACAGATAAAAAACTTTTTACTTATGATTATATAAAGCAAAACTTTAAAAATCTTTGTAACAATAGAAACATTATATTTAGACCATAGCCATTCAATTAATGTGAATATAAAGTTTATATACATTTAGTAATTGGTAATACAATGCGACCATCGCTATAATATCAGTTATAACAGCCAATGATGATGTTCAAGAAAACTCGTTTGGAGAGGTATGCAGCAGAGCAGATTAATGGCAGCATGCCTCCGATCATGCTGACATAGAACCCAATTTTACGATTTCTGCGGCCTGAAAGTAAACATCAACCAGAGTCATATGACCAGCGTAACTCACAGTTTTTGGAATATCCACACGAACTAATCAGTTGTCCCGCTAGAAATATATTCCCGATTATCAGCCCAAACACCTGAACACTGTCACTTGATATATAATCAGACCAGTGTTACCGGAAATCTCGAGCCTACAACTGCCATCAAAGGCAGAAAGAACACAATTTCTTCCAGTCTGAAACAAGTTGAAGAAAACGATTTAAAATTTATTATTGAACATCATAAAAAATTCCTTCAAACAATTGACAAAATAAGTCTTCAACGTTTTATTTAAAACTAATTATCGTGACATTTCAATCATTTATAAAGTTCTCAACCGAAAATTGTAAAGTTCGCATAAGCTGTATTTCCTCGAATAATCAGTCCTGCGTTAATTAAAATGTCAGATTTTTGGGAGATTTAATATTTTAATGTGATTTTATCATGTAAAATTGAGATTTTTTACGAGAAAGTTATTATGTTTTCAAGCTTGATTAGTTATAAGAGTTTTAATGAAAATTAATATTTTACCTTTAAATTTTAAATTGGAAATTCTTATTTTATATTTGAATTTGTAAAAAAAACTTTTAAAAAAATTAAAATGAAATATTATAAATAAAATGTTTTAATTATTAGTGAAGAATTAGAGAATGGAAACATCAGTTTGACTATGGCAATATTTCTTCGAATGAAATTTTCGGCAATTTTACCAACATATTAGAACAAAAATGTCTACAAGTAGGTGGAAGAAAATCGTTTGAAGATTGTTGTGTAATTAGTTCTTTACTAAGTTACACCAAGCTTTATTTGAATATCTGACTTGAAAATTAGAAGGTTCTTCCAATTTTATTATATGAATAAGGCTTAAATAGTTCAAACAATTTATTATTATCAATCACACTTATAAATATTCAAAACGGACAATTACAACATCTTGGTATAATAATCAGACGATTCTGGTTTCAAATTCAAATTTTTAAATTTCCATTTTTTAGCTTTAGTCTGCTTCTGCTTTTTGTTTGTTTTAAAGGGTATTTATACCCATTTTTATAAATATATATAAATATTTTCATATAAAAATTACTATTATTATCATATTCTTCAATTCTTAATCAAATCGGTGAAATTGATTGGTCAAAACCAAATATACAAATCACTAAAGTAGATTTATAGAAATTCTTCTTTCATATTTTTGAATTTATATATTTTTAGAGTGAGTTTTATTTTTATTTTTTTATTTTATAATAATAATTTCTAATTGTAAGAGAGTGTTGTTGTTAATTTTTTAATTTTCAGAAATAAGAATTTTGGTTTTTAAAAATTTCGAATAATAATCGAAATTAAAAAAAATAATATAAAATAGAAATAAAAAAAAGAAAATAAAAAAAGTAAATTTGTTTAAATAACAAATTTAAACTGTTGTAGATTAATAAATTTTGCAAGTTTTTAATTTGTTTTGATTTAGGATGGAAGATAATTCCCAACCTAACATGGTGGCAGCGCTAGCGGATTCAATCACGAACCGACTGATTCCAGACATGTTCCAGATCGGAGAAGACCTTGAGAAATTTATTTCTCGCTGCAGAAGATATTTTGAAGCAGCGGAAATTAATCAAAAGAAATGGCAAACATGTATTTACTCCATGATACATGAAGATCTCTTGGAAGAATATGAAAACACAGCTGGTAAAGCTGATAATTTTGAGGATCCGCTAAGACTAGCGTTTGAGAAGCCGAGAGCAGCCGCGACGGATTGGGAAAAACTTTTGAGTTATCGCAAAGGGGCTGATAACGCACAGACCTTTTTCAAAAAGGTAGACCGGTTGGTAAAAAATGCGTTGTCGCATAGACTCGAGGAAGAAGAGCTAAAACCTAAAATGTTAATTCATTGCATTGATGATGAAGATGTTGTTCGTGAAATTAAATTACGGAAATTAAAGAGTGTCAAGGAAATATCTGAGTTCGTTGCACTCGTCGACGATATAAACCACGAAAAGAAAAGCAGGATCAATGCAGTCCGAAGTTATCGAGAGGTTGTTCAGAACAACAGGGCTCCTGAGGTAACTAAAAAATGGGTAAATCAGAGTCAGCCGAGAAAACAACTCCCAAGAGAGGAATCAACCGAGTCCAAATGCTATACTTGTCAGCAACCAGGACATTTCAGCAGAAATTTCCAACAAAGAAGACCTGTGCAGTGTAGGAATTGTAAAGAGACTGAGCACATAAGTCGAAACTGTCCTAACAGACAGCCATTGGTTTGTTTCTTGTGCGGAAAAAATGAACATAGGCGAACTCAATGTCCAGAAATACGCTGTGAAAAATGTGGCCGGAATGGACATCTAGCAGCGGCATGTTTAGTGAACTCTGGCAGATAGAATAATGTTATGGCAATGGAAGATCGAGAATGCATTATAATGATCGGAAATTTAAAATCAACACAATGAACGAAGATGAAGAACGCACATTTGATGATAATGAAGAAAAAAACAATAAGACGTACCCAAACGACTGGGCTCCGCCAATTTGGGAGTTGGTGGGAGCCGAATGCCACTGATCTTAGAAGATAATTCCCACGGATTCGGATGCGAGCTGGATGTGCGAACGATGAATAAGGTCTATGGATTTGCGAAAAAGAATTTTGAGCAAGTATTCTGTGTTAACGCGTTGATTGAGGATCAGAAATCAGAGATATGTTATAGTAAAATGCAGGGGCGTCCGAGCGTTACAGTGGAAATTCAGGGGAAACAGTGGGAGTGTTTGTTGTATACAGGAGCAGGTGTTAATGTTATGAGTAAGAAGTATTATCAAGATTTGAATAATTTGGTGTTAGAAAAATGCGATATAAATTTGAGAGGTGCCAACGATGGAAAATTGAAAGTTTTGGGTAAAATAGAGGTAGAAGTAGATATATGTCAAACAAGGAAAGCAGTACCATTTATTGTTGTAGAGAGTGTGGTTCCGGAACTGATAGGAGGCATAGTATTCATGAAAATTTTCGGTTATTCCATACAAAGGAACGAATCTCAAGACAATAATGTATCAAGGGAAGCACGTTGAAGTGTATGTAACATCGAGGCGAAATTCGGCAGGGTGATAAGGCCAGGAGAGAGATTAAAAAGAGCGTTAGATTGCATAGGTAAAGTAGTTTTAAAACTGTTAGAGGTCATTCAGAATCAGGCAGAAGTATTCATGGATGACAAATGGGATATCGGATGTACCAGTTTAGCAAAACATCATATTAAGACGAATGGAGAGCCAATTAATTTAAAGCCTTTTCGTCAACCAATGCATCTCGAAGAAAAAATCATGGAGACTATAAAAAATTTGTGCGATAATAATATCATTCGGAAGTGTAATTCACCTTGGAACACACCATTAATTTGTGTGTGGAAAAAAGAGAAGAAAGATATTCGTATCTGTTTGGATTTTAGGCATTTAAATGCAATAACGGAGAGACAAGCTTTTCCGATGCCCAATGTAGATGAGATGTTGGATGCTTTAGGAGGTGCAAAGTATTTTAGCTCAATTGCCTTGGAAATGCTTATTATCAGGTTGAGCTGGACGAAGAATCTCAGGAGAAAACGGCCTTTTCTACAAAGCAAGGACAATATTGTTTTACTCGTAGAGCCGTTTGGTATAGCGGCTGCGCCGGGAACTTTCCAAGAGATGATGACAAAGGTAGTCGGAGGAATCAAGGGTACCACTGTATACTTAGATGATATCTTGGTATACACAAAAGATCGGGAGCAACACTATATTGTTTTGTGTAAAGTTCTGATCATCCAAAGAGAATGTTTGACATTTGTTATTCTCATGTTAGCCGTGATGTGTGATTGTTGAGTTCAGAACTTTGCTTATTTATGTGCACGTGTGTGTTGTGCCTTGACCCCTTTAGGTGTTGTGTGAATTATATTCCGAATTAATGTAGTTTTTTTTTATTGTGTTATCGGATATGTTTGGTTGGTATTGGGTGACGTAACGACAACTTGGAGA
>MQRK01101165.1:0-12104 GCA_001938485.1 Girardia tigrina
GTATGTATGCCGAATGCCCATTTTCATACTACTAGATATAACTATTAAGTCAAAAAAATTTTATACCCATTCTTTATGCAGACAAAACTCTACTTTGCCCACAAAATTTTAATTAAAAAAATATTTGCAAATAAACAATAAAAATTTGAAAATTCATTTCGCCAAGCAGAGTTCCGCCCACATAAAGCAAGATATAAAAAATATTTTTTTTGATTTACTTTTGAGACTTTAAATCGGTTTACTGAATTCTATTTATTTTTCAATTAATTTTTTTTGCGTAATATAAACTACTTATAATTTATAGGTGTATCTTTTTATCTTAATATTGTTCAGGAACTCTGATGGGACAGCTTTGTTCCAATTTTGAGATCTTAAAAAGTTTTTTTGATCAAAATTTCACATTATCATTTATTGTTATCGAAAATGAGTAAGTGTGCAAAGTTTGGAGAAAATTGATTGAGTAAAATGCCTTCAAAAATTGATTTCTAAATTCCATGGATGCACGTATAGAAAGTAAGCCAATAAAAAGAATGGAAAAAAAGAATTTTATATCAGAAAGTGCAAAAAAATTATTTGACCTTAGAAGTCAATCTTGATAAGAATTAGATCGGGTTACGTGAATAATTAATTCATGATCACAAGTATAAAAAGAATAGCGAAGTGCTACAAAAACAAAAAACACGAAAAAATAAAACAAAAATTTAATTGAGTAAATACGAAGCAGAATTTGGCTTCAATACTGCAAATTTTTTGATATATATTTAATAATTAAATAATAATATATATTTTAAATTTTATAGTGAGGATACTAGTTGTATAACTACTTATCTAAAATCCTTGAATTAAGCGTTAAAATTTTGCTCTTATTGTACAAAGATTATAATACTTATAATTAAAAAATCTATATTTTTAAAGAATAAGCTGTCGCTTTTATTCTTTTCTAACTAAATTATAATATCATCTCTATACCCCAACAATTTTGTCCCTCAATATGGGGCACGATTTTGAAAAATATTAAAAAGATTTTGAATAAATCAAAATCACGTTTGTTTTTGAGGTATCGGAGGGATAATATAAGTTTAAATCATTTCATTAATTCATGCAGAGCACACGCAAAACATGTAGTATTTAAAAGTACAGTCTACATATAACAAGATTGTGAGTATATTGCAAGTATGTCAGATCAAGAAAATAAAAATAAAAAACATCAAATGAAATCGTTAGACTTTTTACCGCTAGAACAACTTTCAGGAAGGCCTGAAGAATTTCAAAAAAGATGTCTTCTTACAATATGTCTATATTTAATTATACTTAAGTATATCTCCGTAGTTCTTGAAAAATTTGCTACTGTCAAGTAAATTTAAGACTGTTTATTCTTTAATTTATAGAGAAATGTAAAGTTGAACTTTCTATCAGTCCAATTCATATTACAACTGAGATTATGTTCAAAGTAACTAAAAGTAATATTAAAAATTTCACTCGGTTATCCTGATTAAAATAAAAAACAATAGGTGAAATTTTAAAATATTAAATAGAATTCGTTTTTGACAAAAAGTTTCTCTGCTCAACAAAATAAGTTAACTGTAACACGCGAAAAGTTTATTTTCAAAACAATGTTTAATTGATAATATTTAAACAAAATATTTATCAAAAAAAGCATATATTAAATATTTGAAATAATCAAAATATCTAATATCCAACACTCCCACCAGATTCGTCCACAGAAGAATCTGAATCCACAATGTAATCATTTAGATAAGACGGTCTTCGTCTTTCTCTTCTAGGCCTACTGTTCAATGATTGTTCCTCTTGTGTTTGATTGTCTGGTAGTGATGCAGTTTCCTCCATATTCATATAGTATGACTTGGAATTTTCCACCAAGTCAGGCTGTCTGGGTTGAATGTCTGCGATATGTCTTGGACCGCAAAATCCGTTGCAATTTACTAGATATTTCCTTTGATCTATGCTTTTCACGAAAACACCCTTGGCCCATTGCTGTGTACATGGTGTACTGTTTTCCGGTTTTACCCACACTAATTGATTCTCTACATAATCTGGATTTCCACAAAACGGTTCCTTTTCACTTCTTCCAATTATATCTAACCCTATGGGCAAATAGCTATACAGCGCCGAGCTTGGTGTTTCCTTTCCTTCAGATGGCATGTTATTATACCACCATAAGGCTTCCAATATGCTGATATTTGATCTGGACGCAATTCTTTTGATTGTTCTATGATTCCTTTCTATTATTCCGTTGCAGTTAAGTCGATTGATGGCACGATACATGATTCGAACGTTCCACTTTCCATTAGCTTGTTGAATTCTACCGAATGAAATGTGGTATAATTATCGATAATTAGTTCCCTGGGAGACTCCGAGTCATCTTCCGAATCGTCAGTCAGTTTTTAAGGACAACAAATTAAAAGATGTTGCAACGTTGAAAATTTTAGACGGTTGGATAGAAAAGGGTTAACTAATCGAGTGCAATGAGAAGGAAATGGGTAAATCGATAGGATCCATACCGATATTAGGAATAATACAGGCTAATAAGTCCGAGATAAGACCCATTTTTGATTTTAGAAAATTAAAAAATTACGTGGACGTTTATAGTTGTTCTGCGGGCATATGTTTAGAAAAGCTCCGCGATTGGCGACGTAGGGGTTCGACGTTTTCAATGCTTGATTTGTCAGAGGCGTACATGCAGATTCATGTTCATAAGGACATGTGGCGTTACCAATCTTGTATCATTAATAACAAGAAATATGCTTTAACTAGAATGGGTTTTGGTTTAAACATTGCACCAACTATAATGATCGAAATCGTCAGGTGGATTCTGAACTCTGACACCAGGATGCGTGAAAATACCGACTCTTATATTGATGCTATTTATGTAAATGAAAGTTTCATTTCTGTTGAAGAAGTAGAAAGTGTTCAATAACTTCGGTCTCAAATGTAAGAAACCGGAAAATCTGCACAAGCCAACGAAGTTCGAGTTTTAGGAATGAAAGTCTTTAAGGACCAACATGTAGTGAGATGGAAAAGGGACAATCAAGTAAGGGCAGAGTTGGATGTGGAATCAATTTCACGTCGTGAGTTATATTCGTTATGCGGACAATTAGTAGGAATACATCCGGTAGCTAGTTGGCTACGTCCGTCATGTTCATATCTTAAACGACTTAGTGAAGGAAGGTGGGATGAAAAGATAGACGAGAAATTATTCGAGAAGATTAAATGGGTTTTAAAGATAGTGAGGGAGAGTGATCCTTGCAGAGGTTTATGGGCCATTGATGACTGCAGGGAAGGTATTATATGGTGCGACGCAAATTCAATAGCCATTGGTGTGGCGTTAGAAGTCAAGGGTAACATAATCGAGGACGCATCATGGTTGAGAAAAACTGATGATTCTAGACATATTAATGTAGCAGAACTAGAAGCAGTTGTAAAGGGTTTAAACTTATGTGTGAAATGGGGTTTAAGGAGCGTGATAGTAAAATCGGATAATAAGTCAGTAGTTTCGTGGGTAACTACAACAATCTCAGATCGCGAAAAATTAAATACCAAGGCTTCATCTGAGTTTTTAATAAAACGAAGACTGTCGATGATCAAGGAACAGTGTCAAGAGTATGAGATTCAGTTGACGATCGAGTTTGTTAATAGCGAAGATAACAAGGCGGACGAGTTGAAAAGAATCCTAAAATAATTAAAAAGAAGCAATTGTTTTTTGTCGGTTACGGACGATCTACTCAAGCTGCAGCAACTTCATGATAAGTGTCATTTAGGCGCAAACAGAATGCGATATCTATGTGCGAAGCAAGAACTAGGTGTGTCAAACGCGGATATCAAGGATCTGATTTCAAGATGTCAAAAATGTCAATCCATCGATCCGGCACCCGTAAAATGGAAAACCGGTAGTCTGAGCGTCAACGAAAACTGGACAAGACTTGCTGTGGATGTTACAAAGTACAATCAACAAAAATTTTTAAGTGTAATCGATTGTGGTCCTTCTCGCTTTGTAATATGGAAATTAATTAAGGCTGAAGATGTCAAGTTAATTGTCTCAGAATTTTCAAGTTTGTTCTGTGAACGCGGGTCTCCCAAGGAACTAATTATCAATAATTATACCACATTTCATTCGGTAGAATTCAACAAGCTAAAGTGGGACGTTCGAGTCATGTATCGTGCCATCAATCGACTTAACTGCAACGGAATAATAGAAAGGAATCATAGAACAATCAAAAGAATTGCGTCCAGATCAAATATCAGCATATTGGAAGCCTTATGGTGGTATAATAACACACCATCTGGAGGAAAGGAGTTTTGGATATTAGATATTTTGATTACTTCAAATTTCTTCTGCCAAATCTCGAAGCTGATGCTTCCATCGAATTTTTCCAAAAACTCCAAAACGATTTTCATATCATTCATTATGCCCGGATAGCTTGTAACACGCGAAAAGTTTATTTTCAAAACAATGTTTAATTGATAATATTTAAACAAAATATTTATCAAAAAAGCATATATTAAATATTTGAAATAATCAAAATATCTAATATCCAACATTAACGACTATGATTTATAAAAAAAGACGTAAACAAAGTCATAAACAAATAAAATTCAGTTTAACGAAATGATTTCATCAAAACACTAATTATAAAGAATATAAACATTAATAAACCATTAAGAATTAAACAATTATAAATCAATGTTATTCATTTGAATGTAACGTCATTTGTTTGTTCAATCATCAGACACAATCAATAGATTGTTGCAACCCTATTTGATAATTGTCTGAACTAAGTTTAGTAACAACGATACGATTTCATATTTGAAAAATGGAGGTAAAACTGATATTTAAAAATTTCAAAAAAATTGTTAGTTTAAATTACGAAAACAGAAACTCAGTGAAAGCGTTTAATCATCTGAAATTTTTAGTTAAACGGTTTTTGAATAATACTAAAGATTTTGAATTATATTGGAAAGGTATTATTGCTTTTGTTTATTTGATAATCATAAATCTAACGTGTTCTAGACATGGAAAATGATTTTGTTTTTTTCAACACACACGATGAATTTAGTTTGGCACTTGATTTAAACAAAAATGGTTTGGATGTCTATGTGCATTACGAATTGGATAACGAATTTGTGGAAGATTGTCCAAAATGTCGAGGTCGATTTCGATATATGTATCAATGTTTACAATGTTTAAATTTAATGTTGTGCAAATCTTGTTTTGAATCTCATAGTGCAGAAAAACCACATTTTGCAATTTTAGAAAAGTGTAACAATTTCCAAATCCATCCATTTTTCTATCGAGAATTGAAGTTTTGCATGGAAAATGATATAACGGATAATAATATTTTTAATATTGGTGGTTATTTTCAAAAGTTGATTGGAAACTACGGCGTAAATTTTATTGATGAAATAACAATTGAAGAAGAATCCCCTCAAAGTCCTGATGACCATTTCACGTTGGAAAATTTGAATTTGAGACCTAATTTATGTAAAAATCATAATCATAATGTCGATGATGCTTTGTGTATCATGAAAAGTATGGGGTTTACGGATAATAATGGTTGGTTGAAAGATAAATTAACGGAACATGGGGGTAATATTCACGAAACTGTGGACTGGATTGATCGACAAGTTCATACGACTAAATCAACTTAATAATTAATTTTGTTTTGTTAATTTTTTATAATACAATTTGACAATTCTTTTTTTTAAAAATTGTCAATTTAATTAAAATGTAAGCTTTATATTTTATGTTTATAATATCAAAAAAAGTAAGAAATTCATTCAAGAATTACGTGCGTAATGTGATACAGCTTTTTAATAATGTTTTATAAAAACAAATTCAACTACACAAATATCAACATAATATTTTTTTGACAATCTGCTTTCATTTAAACAATATCGGTGTTCTTTTTACAAATATGTTCAATTATTTGAATAAGAAACTTGAATAATTTGAAAGTTCATTATAAAAATAGAGAGAACAGCTTATGGGTTTTCAAATACCAATCAAATTATAGGCTCAGAATATTTCACTTTAAAAGTGAATTACAAAAAAATATAAAATCCAAACATTAAAATTAAACTAAACGATCAGATTTTATGACTTTCATTAATTCTATAAGGTTTGCCAAAAAGTTTTAATATACTATAGAAAAAGCAATTTGTTGCAAAAATATTAATACACTTATATAACGTTATAATGGTAATTAATAATAATTAATCTTTTTAAAGATTTGTTTATATGTTTTATACTTTATACATTTATTATTAGTAGGCACAGAACAAAATACAACATGAAATTCGGCAAAATAGAGCTTCAAGTTTTGATGCAGTACTGATGGAAGTGCTACTTATTTACTAGAGATGCTGCAAAAGATATTATCGTAATTTTATCAATATAGGTTTCCTCCGAGCAGCCTTTTGTCGGTTCTGCCGAAAGTGAACCCATGAGGGAAAATTTTTTCACGGTTGTAAATAAGTGATTTTATGTCTTTTTTAAACAAATTTTTCTACTTATTTTCATTTTTAAATTTCTTTTTTTATTGGAATAAAAATCTTTTTTGGGTGTATTGTATTTTTAATTGTGGGATTTAATTTAAGGTTGTTATTTTAATTATTCTTTTTTTTTAAAATTTCTTTAAAACTCGATAACTTTTTTTCCTGCATTTCGATTTCATTAGAATATTTTTTATTTAAACGCTTATTTTTTCCGATTTATAGCAGTCTCCTAACCATCGCCATCGGACTATGACTCCGAGATATTTTCAATTTTAATTTTTTCAAAACAAATAATTTTTAAAATTTCTAATTTAAAATCACTATATAAATTTTTGTACGATTCATTGTCTATCTCAATGTTTTTTGTGATGTCAATGTTAATGTTATATTGGTTAATAAATTTTTTACTAGTTAGAAATTCATTTAGTATGTCTGAAAAAAATTCAGCAAAAAACTCATTAAACATTCTTTTACAGTCTATTTCATAAATAAAAGTTTGAATTTCATAAATAAAAGTTTGAATTTCATCAATTAAAGTTTGATTGTTTTAATCATATAATTGCATAAAAATATTTACTAATTTTAGTAATTTTACTTTACCTTATGACTGGCGAAAGACCACAATGAAAATCGAGGGTTGTTATTACTTCAAGCATATTCAACCAAATAAAAAGACTTTACAAGGTGAAAGATGCTAGAGATTACGTCGCTGAATATAAATGCTCCTAATACCGCCATTCGAAAGACTGAAACCTGTGAAAATGATGATCCTACTTTTGAAGTACTTTACAAACGTGCGGGTAGGAGAAAGGAGAATCGTGATGCACACCACACAGAAATTCGTTCCATATTTGGGAATGACAATTCATTGACTTAAGTTGGGTGTAGAAGATGCCTACATAACAATTCTATTTCCTTATCCAAAATGAGTAGAGTAGTAAGAGAGGCAGGCCTTTCAAGTAAAGGCTGAAAAGAAGAGCAACCATTGTTCTAACAAAAGAACATAGACCATCTCTCACAGCTTTTTTGCTCAAGAATCTTGGGAATGAGATCCAGACAAATCTTGTTTTTAGATGAATCTGGTTCTAATCTACACACCTCTACCAATTATGGATATTCTTCTGTTGGACAGGATGCGGTTATCTATCAACCAAGATCACAGGGAAAAATGTCTCTCTGTGCTCAATGATTTTGATGAACGGAATAGAACATTTTATTCTTGTTGATGGTGGATGCAATACAGAAATTTTTATTGGATTTTTAGAAGAATGTTTTCGTAAAGGCATCTTCCAAAATAATCCAGTATTAGTTATGGACAATGTTCGTTTCCACTGTGGAGATGAAATCAAAAATTTACTGAATGTAAGAGGTGTCCAGATAATTATGCTACCTACTTATTCACCTGATCTAAATCCCATTGAGAATACATTTGCATGTATTAAATGCAGACTGGATCACATTAGACCCAGAGCTGAGACATGAGAAGAATTAAAAAATAATATTAAAAATGTTATTCAGTCAATTGGATCATTTTATGAGTATTATCGTAGTTTCTGGCATCTTGTTAATTCAATCAATCGATTAGAAGAATAAATGATTTCATTAAATATATGTGTTTTTAATTGTTAATGTTATTTTGATTAAAATTAGCAATTTTTATATACATTTATATACTTAAAACAATCAAACCTTTATTTTTGAAATGGACTGTATTATGTTTTTTAGTAAAAAATCCCTGGAGCGAATTTTTTAATCCGGGAAAGTCAATAAAAAAATTTTTTATATCATTTTTTTAAAATTCATTAAAAAGTGTGGCATCTTTTTAAATTCATTACTGTTAAAAAAGTCCATAATAAAAATAGTACTAATCTTATTAAAAGAAATGAACTTTTCTAAATTGTAATCTCGGATGAAAATAGTTATTTTTCTTTGTTTTTTTTATAATGGATTTTCCTATTCCAAACAGTTTTTATCAAGTATTCTCAGATTTAAAAGAAGAAAATATACAAGTCACCTGACCCATAACATTTTACGAACAGTCCAGCATGAGTTATATTACTGAACATTTCAACATATGTTACTTTTAAAAAAAGAATTGGCAAAAAAGTCACTTTCTGAAGAAATTTCAAGATTGGGTTTCTTTCTCGTCTTTCTTTCACCCTCAAGAATTCTACTACAGCACTCTGAGTATAAAACTTGCAGGTCCCCTTTCAATTCATTGCGATCATCTCAGCTGAGGTGCTCGTGCGATGACATAAAATGTTCAAGTTGTACAAAGAATCAAGCCTCTCAGGAAGCATGCTGTGAGGAGTGAATGTTACCGAAGACGATATTACTTTCAAAGGTTCGCCACTGTAGCGCTGTAGGAAGTATTTCAACTTCAATTAGGATAAAGCATTTATAGGTTATTGCTCAGCACAGTCATCTGCTTAATTTCTGAAAACAAATTTTATGTTATTTCGACTCCTGCATTAATAAATGTTTCAAGTTTCACTGTTTGCAAAAGAGTTAATATGTCTTGGACTACCTCTTGTTCCACATCAAACCGCTTTCCAAGATAATTCTGGGCTGATTATACAACTTCGAAGCGCACCGTATCCCGATTTTTTGTAGTTAGCATATTCGTGTTAACAGCTCTTAAAATGAGTCTCTGTTTTCCTGGGCTGTAGTTTCTCTTCCTTTCTACCAGGATAGGGGGCCAGGATATAAGGTCTTATTTACGAAGTGCCAAAGCTCTATTGTTTATGTTCGATATCGAGATCAGTTTTCTAATTCCGTCTCTCGCTGTGATTCTCTTCGTAACTTTACCAGGGAATTCTGCCAAAAAGATGTTGATGAATGTGAATCTGCATCACCTTGTTTAAATGACGGACATAGTGTAAATATGGTCGGGTCATACAAATGTATTTTCAAGAATAATCATTGGAGTATTAATTGTGAAAAGTGTCAAACGGCTTCCAGGAAATATTTCTACAAAACATAAACCTTCAATAATAGTGATATAATTGGTACAGAGATATCTCAAGTCGTACATGCAAATCTGATTTCTCAAAAAGTCAACTTTTTGGTAGTCATTTTGAGTAATTCTAATCATATTTCTTTGACGATCTATGAAGAGAACAAAAGGCCTAATCGTTAAGGCTATCATTTGATACAACTTTTGACACAACATTTAAAAACCCTCAATTTCAGCTGAAACTCAGTACATTTCAGAATATTTTGGAAGATGTTGAAATTAAATCAAACGAAACATTTTATCGATTAGCATTTTTTTACCGAATGATCAAAAAGGAAGAATATGAGAGAATGTTGTAGCACGTTGAGTGAAACACATTGATTTACCAACATGTATTCCTGTCTATTTGTGTGCCCTTACAAATTTTTGTCGGTTGCCATAATCAATTTTGTCTCGTTAATCTCGACCTTTTGTTATTTTTACTATCATGTATTATTGTAGAGTTTATATTTGTCCTATGGTTTTGTCTGATGTATGAATTACTTACGTTTGGTACGTTGAAATAATCTGTGTCGTCTTTTATTATTAATTTTCAAAAAATTGTTGATTAAAAGTTATATCGAAATAAATATTTCTTCAAAAAATAAAAAAAAGTTGCTAAAATGGTAAATTAAAAATGTTAAATCAAAATACCACAACGTAGTGGGTTTTTTGAGAAATAATTTCTCGAATATTCAAGGCCTTTGTGAATGACCAATGTTGATTTATGATCGGATCTGATTGGCCGACTTGAATTTTATTGGAATGAAATAGTTGATTTGGTGTGCTGGCAAAAATAATATTTTGTAATTTTTTTTGGAAAAGTTGTTAGAAATTGGAGAACGAGAATATTTTTTGTTTTTGAATTGATCATTTTTTACTATTGCGAAATTTCAAGAGAAAAGTCGTTGGAATTGTGAAAAAGGAAATTAAGTGTGGTGTTGGAAAATAAATTCTTTTGATTGCAAATTGTGCAAAAAAATTGTTGTAAAAAAAGGTCTGTGTAGATCATTGTACTGAAAATAAAAAATTTCAAGAGAAATTCGAATAATTTTTTTGGATCAATTTGTATTTTATAAAAACAACATCCCTTAAATATTATTCTGAGTGCGGCACTAATTAAGATTCCATTAAATGAAATTTCATAATCGCAAATCAACCTTTAGCAGCTACCAACTATTACCAATAGGGCGTAGGAGTACGATCTTCCCCGAAATAATTTCAAAACATTTTCCAAGCTAAAAATTTACTAACATTTACTAAATATACTAAAAATTCCATTAAATCATTTCTATTTATTAAAATTCTTCATGGTTTAAAATTTAATAAAATACAGACTATTAATTATGAATTTTATCTAGAAAAAATAATTGTCTTAATATATTGATAATTTTAATCAATTTTCAATTAATTGACTCTTATTACTCTTTTAAAAAATATTGTTAATAAAAAGTTTAATCTGGTTTAATAAAATTCGATTTCATCAACATCATCCTAAAGGGGCAACATGATATCTGCAGTTTCTTTGCACCGAGAACAAAGAGATCCAAATCCGTTTCTGCAACCAGAATTAATTTAAATTTAAACTCAGTATTGGCTTCAAATTTTGTATCATCTATTCTTCTACCAACTAATTGATGTACCTAACTCTTCTCCTGTCGCAAACATTTCAAATCCTGTAATGCTTAACAATTGCTGTCCCAGTTCACTTCAATCATATATCAGTATTTGAGACTTTGATTTGCATGCTCAATGAAATGAAAAAATATTCAGCCATTGTGAGAAAACAACGTAACGGTTGCAACCATGGATTCCTGATTGCGCCAACATTTTCAAAAGTAAAAGAAATTTACATTTTCAAACAATGCGGTTTGATAAATGGCCGTGTTTGACCTGTTATCACAAATTACAAGGTGCATTTTATAAACTATGTGTCATGTTCGCAATGAATGCCCTGGAAAAGGAGGCTGCTAGTCATTAAAGCGCCTTCTTTGTGAACTCTTTTAGCAATGGAAGGATGCAAGTGAACATTTCTGAGGACACGAGAAGACAAAGTACCATCAAGATGGCTCTGTGAAAGCACAACTCTTTCTAGAAATCTCTATAAAAGGTACATTGGATTTTAGTCTCAAAATCGTCAAAGGATCAAAAAATAATTCGAGGAAAACCGTTCAAGTTTTAAACCAATCATATAGAAAATTGTGCTATGTGGGTGATATGAATTACCTTTAGGAGGAGAAAAAGATTCTGGTACGATTATTATGGATGAACCAGCTAAAACCGACGGTGTATTTAGAGGAATATTGCGAATATTTTCTTATATCTCCCACCTTTTATTGAAAGCTTTATTTCTGCTCCAAAAACGGCTCGTAGACCAGCCGTCAAACTACAAATACTACAGTGCGTTCCAAAAATCTGTTCACACCCATAAAAATCATCACTTATACAAATTTCCTAAGTAAAAAGACGATGAAGTTGAAGTAAATATTATATTTAGAAATAAAAATGTTATTTTTAATATTTTGTGTGGTATCCTTTCATCTTGATGATTGAAGACACCCTTCGCGGCATCGAATCGACAAGTCGACGACATAAA
>MQRK01101263.1:0-12561 GCA_001938485.1 Girardia tigrina
GGGGGGTGGGGGAGAACATACATTTTTCCCCTACTGTTGATGAACATGATAAAGGAGTTTCGATATTCATGGCAGATAAATTGGATATTAGGAAAACATCATTGACGAAACACTAAATAGAAACTAATGGGAACCGGTGTTAGTAAAGTCGTATAGACAGCCAAGGCATTTTGATGAAAAATTAGACGAAGTTATTAAAAATTTTGAAGAAAATGATATAATCGAAAAATGTACTTTACCATGGAACTTTCCATTGGTATGCGTCTGGAAGAAAGAGAAACAAGAAATACGAGTGTGTATGGATTTTCGACAATAAAATAAAGTTACTCTCAGACCAGCATTCCCTATGCCAAATGTGGATGATATAAAGTTTTGGGCGAATTGAAATGGAAAGAGGCAGTTGTATATTTGGATGATATTTAATTTTTGCGAAAGATAAAAAGGAATACCTCAAACGAATTGAACATGTATTTAGTAAAATAAAGGAATCTAGTCTAAGAATAAACCCTGAGAAATGCCACTTCTTGGTTGAATGGACAAAGTTTTTAGGATACGTGATCAGAAAAGAGGGCATAGAAACAGATCAGACAAAGATCGATGCGATTAGCAAGTTTCAGAACCCTTCATGTGTTAAGCACTTAAGAAGTTTTTTGGGTTTAACAAAGTATTACAGAAAATTTCTTAAAGACTACACCTAATATTTAAAAGTATTGGAAGTGCTGTGTGGAAAGAATAGAGATAAAAAAATAATATGCACGGAAGAGTGTAACGAGGCATTTCAGAAATTAAAGGAAAAAATTATCAAAACACCAATACTAGCATATCCAGATTTTGAGAATTAGTTCATATTGGATACAGACGCCAGCTTTGATACCATTGTAGCAGTGCTATCACAGAAAGATATATATGGAAGAGAAAGAGTGATTGCATATAGATCCCACAAAATGAACAAGCATGAATTTGGATACTGTATTACGAGAAAGGAACTGCTGGCAATCTACTATTTTACGCAACACTTTAAACACTCTCTGTACGGCAAAAAGTTTTATTAAGAACAGATCACAAAGCCATCACATTGATGTTGACGAAAAAGAATCCAATAACCCCACAGTTTCAAACTTGGATAAATTTTCTTAGTGGGTTGGATATGAAAATGGAATACCGAAAAGGCGGAAAACACTCTAACGCCGATCCAATGTCGAGGCATTCCTGCAAAATATGTGTACAATGTCAGACGATGCACGAAGAAGCTAAGAAAGGAAAAGGTAAAATAAGAATCTAGACCTTGACAATGAATCAAAAGAATTCAGATGGCAGAAAGATAATGATGAGATAAACCAAATTAGATAAGATCTTAAAACTGGGAAAACAATGAAATGGGTACTGAAAGATTATATCGTAACGACAATGGATAATAAATACTGGATCCCGAAAATCAAAAGAATTGAATTTGTGAAAGATATACACAATATGCTATGCCACGCTGGTAGCAAGAACGTTTACAATTATTTAAAAGATGACTTTGATATGAATAATATGAGAGAAACGATAAAGGAAATTGTACAAAGCTGTGTAAATTGTCAGAAGAGAAAGACCCTAACAACGAAAACAAAAGAGAAGCACATCAAACAATTTACAGATGAACCCTTCCAAAAACTATACATGGATTTCTGCGAACCGTTTAAAAGAAATATTAATGGATATCAACACATACTAGCGATAATTGATCAATTTAGCAGATACATAAGTTTAAATGCCGTTGCCCATCAAGACGAGAAAACCGTAAGAAAAGTATGACTAGATTTGGAAATTTGGACCACCAAAAGAAATCCATGTCGATAGAGGAAAAACATTCGAATCAGCACTTTTTAAAGATACAATGAATAAGTTTAAAGCTGAAATAGTACATTCCAGTATATATTCCAGCCTCTACCACCACAATACCAATGGGATAGTGGAGCGACTATTCAGAACAATTAGAGATGCCATAAATATACGAATGAAGGATGAAACTCACAAAGACTGGACGGAAATTTTGCCAGAGGTAGAATTTATGTTAAATAGCACAATTCAAGCTACTATAGGCGTCTCACCAGCGGAAATAATATTTGGCAGGAAGTTAAGATATTGGTGAAAAAATACCAAGGAAGAAAAGGTCAGGAAAGAAAAGAGCAAAAATGTAGTAGAGACAAATCGAACTTTTCAAGTTGGTGACAAGGTGTTGATAAAGAGAGAAAACATAACAAAAAAAAGAAGATTGATATATGTGTCCGGCAACAATAAAGAACCGTAGACACGAAAGAAGTTATGAATTGGAATTAGATGGTTGAATTTTGATAAGGAATGTAGAATGGCTAAAGCCATTTAAATCGAGGGGGATGTGGTGAATATTTTTGAAGGATGTTTATTGTGTGTTGTTTGGTATGTTGTTTTAGGATTGTGTTTCTCCCACCCAGATGGAAGATTGATATTTTAAATATTTTAAAACGTCGGGTTGTTTAATCAATTATTAAAATTTAAATAATCACTTTAAAATTAAACTAATATTTCATAAATAATATTTCAATAATATTTTCTTAAAATAAATAAAAATTATTTTAAATTTAAAGTATAAATTATTTTTGTAATAATTAAATTGTAATTTAAATTTGTTTGAATAATAAGACGTTAAAGAATTTTATTAAAGATTATCAATCAAGACCGATGACGAGCTACGCAAGTTTTACGGAGAATTGTTCTAGTGGTAATTCAAATTGTGATATAAATAATATTTAAAAAAAACCAAATTATGTTCTTAATATTCACTGTTTTTTTTAGATTTGAATACATAAAACAAAAACTATATCAATCAAAGAAAGATGCTCTCTGAGAATTGTTGTGAAGAATCTGTTTGTGTTGTCAATAAATGTTGACATTCAAATTGTGATGTTGTTAATTGAGAAAGTTGGTTTTGTTTTAAATAAATTAATGTAAAAATTAATTCTGGTGAAAAACTTTTAAAAAAAACAGAGGAAAATTGTATTTGAATTCAGACAAATAAAAATTAAAAATTTTGAAAAATTTTGTAATTTGAAAAACGAAAAAGTTTGAAAATTTCCCTTAAATTCTAAAATTGTTTCTAAATTTATGGAATATAGTATTAATGATTATATGAAAGGGGCGAAGATCTATTTTATAAAAACAATATTATGATACCGAATATAACCAACGCTCATCTAATAACAATTAAAGTTTTTATATGCTTCAGTATCTCTGTTGGAACGTTTTTTAAAGTTTATCTCGGTCATCAGAAGTCCGAAGGAAATTTAATGGAATAAAAGTCTAAAAATAAACAAAATCGTTGACTGTTAACAAGAGAGTCGTATATCGTCGAAAAAGAAAATATTAAACGCGATTCTTTTAATTAAAAAAGATTAAAAAACTCGCGCCGACAAATGCGAGCACAAAAAATATTATTTACTCATTATTTACAATATAATAATTTCAATATTATTTACTTATTCCTAAAATATTTTTGAAATATAAAATTAATAAATGTTTTCAAAAATATTTATTAATTTTTATTTATTGCTAAAAATATAAAATAATATAATATAAAAAATATAATGTAATGTTTAATTGGTAATAAATGTGTGTTTTTTTATTCTTTTGCTTCATTATATCAAATTAATATTGGCATTAAGATTTATATTGACATTGAATATTTCAAATATATTTTTAGCATTAACGAATTAAAAATAAATTTTCAAAAATATGTAGACAATCCCCTTTTAGCGCATTTGTTGCACGCGAATTTTTTTATTGAAAAGTATCTATTAATTTTATATTTCGAAAATATTTTTAGCAACAAGTAAATAATATTTTTTGTGCGCTCATTAGTCAGCGCACATTTTTCGGGATACCCAACCAATTAAAATGAGATTCGGTGTTAGAATTTATATTGAGGAATGATCTTTTTAGTTTGTAGCAGAACAATGGTTAGGGAATAATTTCCGTATAATCCTCACCATTTTGAGTGACCATGGTGTGGTTTCTGTCATAAACATTCAATAAATAAATGTATGAAGGTCTCGACTAAGGAATATTTCCTCAAGTATCCTCTACACAATGATTGAAATGTTTTCCTAGAAATTGAGACATATATCCTTTGTGTTGATTTTTAAATTTCATTTATTTAACTCACAAAGTTTGTAAAAAGAAATCTTGGGGTTTTGAGGTTAAGACACCTTGTGATAGATTAGAAGGTCTTGAAACATTTAAGAACAAAATCAAACATTATTAATTCTTGAAGATTTTGGCAACTAACTATCTCAAACGATTGATAAATCTCCTTTCAAAAATTTTTGTACGAATCTAAGATCGGTGTCTATGAAAGAGCGTTTTATTTACATTGATAAAGATAACTTAATTCAACATGTCATTGTTTTTCCAGGAACATTCTTCTTTCTTTGATTGCATCCGAAAACTTAGCGTACATTGGGATAGATGTACAATATACATCAGTAAAAGGTCCTCTGTTGATCAGAATTTTTTTATAAATTCTTTGTTTTATAAATAAATCTCTAAAGAGGAAAATAAAGAAAAATGAGTTAAACAAGAATATCAAATTAGTGATAAATGATAACAATTAGAATTACATTCTTTCATTTGCGACGTGAAAGTTTTTCGTTGAAAATGTCTTTGAATTATAATATTAAAAAATAATAAAAAATGACATTATTTTGGTTGTCACAGAATAATTTCAATAATTTATAATATCAATCACAATAAAAGTATAATTGAATTTCTTTTATGATTTATTGATAATTAGGTTTATTTCTTTGAATTATTTTTATTATATTATTTATTAAAAATCAAAAAAATAATTTATACGAATAAAAAACCAATTTTTTTTAAATTTGATAAAATATAAAAGAAAGTTTTTAATATAAAATTTCAATATTTTCTTCTTCAACGAAATAAGATTATTGTAAAAAATCCAAAGAAAAAAAAATAAAGTGCGTTAAAAATATTATAAATTTAAAAAACCAATTAAATAATTTCAAAAAGATAAAAGTACAGATAAAGGATTTTGGGTTTTACATCTAAATTAGTCATAAATAGTTATTAATATGAAGACAACCCTTAAAAAACTTCTTTGATGAAATATGTAAAAAATTTATTAATTATTACTGTTGGTCTCGATAGAAAATAATAATAAATCCTTTTTCGAATGATATTTAATAATCGAAGAAGTTCGACCATAATTTCCTACGACAAAAGATTCTATCAACTGTAAATCTGGTTTTAATTGACGTTCATTCGATAAAATAATATCTAAAATATAAAAATTTTATTAATAATACTTTATATTATATATAAATACAACATAATTATGAAAATAAAAGTAAATTTTTTAAGTTTATTTTTAAAAATGTTTTGCTTTTGGTGTATTACATTTTGAAGAAGCTGGAATATGAAACTTCTAATTTATACAATATTATATTTAATGAAAATAAAAATAATATGTAAGGTATTAATTATATTTTAAATTATACTTTAATACGTTTCCTTCAAGTTTAATGTAAATAAAGAATGAAAAAGACGACCCTCTAAGTATTATTAATTACCTATTTTAATCACGGCCTCAAGGTTGCTCACAAGTGCAGCAATTATCCAAAAACTATGAAAAAACATTTTCCCCAAAATCATTCAGATAGAATCAGTTTGATTTTTATATAAAAATCGGAGGGCGTCAAAATTAATTTTTAACGTAAAATATCATTTTAAACATTATCCATTTACAAAGTATTAAAACAGATTACGTTTTGATCTTTAACAATCAAAAGAATAACATTTGATGCTTCAGTAATAATATTATCAAATGTTTATTTTTTCGTTGCATAATGTAAAATAAATTAGGATAAAATTACAAAATAAATCTTTAATCAAATAATTAATTATTGATAAAGGAAATTATATAATGCATTTATTTTATTATTGTTTTGTGATAGTTTATTATATATTTTAAATGAATATTTATTTTAGAAAAAAATACAAATGATTTAATTTTTCTATTTTTTTCCTTTTGTAGGATATGATGTGAAGCTTCGATATTAATGTACAATATTCAGACGTCTTTGGGATCGTCAAAAATACCTTCTATTATGTTGCAAAGAAAGTTTTTTCAGTAAATTAACATTTTATTGAAAGCAAAATTCTTACAATAAGAAGAGGTCGTTTTAATTAATGTAATCACCATAGCTTTCAATTATTCTTCTTCAATGTTGCTGAAACAAGAAACTTCCACGGCGGTAAAACTCTGGTGTTTTCAGGTCAATTAAGATGCTTTCAAGCAGGAAATGTTCGAGTGACCTGAAATAATGATAATATGGTTGTTCCTTAAGAACATCCTAACGAAATTCTCTAAGTTTTTTGCATGTCCGGTGTGAAATATGAGGTATGGTGCTGTCTTGTTAAAAACAAACGCTAGCCGTATTGATACAACGAACATGCAAAGGATCTAAACACGGTCTATTTGGGAGTAATACATTTTAGAGGTGATGGTTTGACAGCACGAAAAGAGTTACATGTAAACAGGTCCATCAAACACTAAAAATCACCGTCATTCGTTTTCCAAGTTGACCTGGACTCAGTCATTGGTTTTAACGTTTTCCGGTTATCGTAGACAATCAACATCTCATTGTACATCAAAATCAGTTGCAATCTACCATAGCGGAATTCGTGCAATAACCAAGATCAGTCTTTAATTAGCCGATTATTCTGCATTTCATTGATTTAGTGTGAAACATGTTGACCAAAAATGTTTTAGACGCTTCCGCTGCTGTACTACCAAGTTTGAATTTGTGAAAAATTAAGTTGTGGATTTTTTAACTCTTGTTTGACACTTTAATTTGTTTCTAAAATCAATGAATTTAAATAGAAAAATACTATACAATGCGAATAATATTTTAAAATGCTCTTAGGAATTTATAATATTCATAATCTATAATATATAAAATCCATATAAGACAACATTATATTTAAAATTTTATTTGCAGTTTTTTAAATGACTGACAAAACTTTCGTTGAAACATAACATTAGACAAACACTTTTTTATTCAAAATATAAAAGAAATGATTCGTATGAGATGAAAATTCGGATTAGAGTAAACCTTTTAACTATTTATTTATTTTCACCTTTATATAGGAAAACCTCTTATTATTCCACCGTGTTCTTTAAATTTATTCCCGAAGACCTAAGAGACAAAATAATTTTTGTACAGGATTTTTCAATTTTCTTTTAATTTAAGCTTTTTAAATAGATGTTGTTTAATCTTGATGTTAAAATGACATGAATTAAAATTACGGATTTAATTATATTAAATGAGTCTGGAAAAGTAATGTAAATAAATTGTCTTAAAATCCAAAACTATGTATTTATTTTCAACGATCACCGCCCCTTTAAACTGTTTTTAACTTCCTTTTACAAATCAAACAGTTTAATAGACTAGATGCAGAGATCCTCATTATAATTTTTATGTAGATTTAATGATTTGTTTTATTTTTTAAAATTTTATTATTAAAATTTTTAATAAAAGACATTGAATGACATCTAAGATTTCCATTTACTTTCTAGTTTTTATTAAAGTAGTTTTAGTTTACAGAATAAGGATCAAATGATTCAGGGCAATATTCATTCTTAAAGGAGTATAATTACATATTCCCCCTTATTTCTGATAATCATTTTTTTAGTCCTTACCAGGATCGTTTCTCGTTCTCCTTCATTTTTTGATATAACGAGGACCATTTCTCGTTCATCTTTAATTGCTTCATTGTAGCATACATTGATTCTCTTTAACTGGAGATATGAATCATCGAGGTAGCTTAGTGTGTAATTAATTCCTTGCTCGTCCGATATGATTTGTTGTGGTTCTGTGGTGTTTTAAACATGTGAACATATCTTGGGAAGCTTTGGCTTTGAGCCCCCAGGTTATCGGTAACCAATCATAAAACACTCTAATACTAATATAGCCTCTGCATGTAAATTTTAACCCCTAATCTCTCAATATCTATGACCACAACTTGCATCTCACCCAACATACCATCTGCACGCAGTGATAAGTGATGAGGACCTACCAGGTTCCAGATCTACACAAGTTTAAGACCAGGTAGACCAGATCAGCCCTAATGGGTATGATGTGATGTTAGATTAAAACGATTTGCATTAATGTAATAACCCCATGTTGTGTTGTGTTGACCCCAGCTACTGTATGTTACATCTTGTTATGTTGAACCCCTTAGCAGGTATAATAGCTATGAAAACCTTTCATCTTTTATCATTTTAATCATTATAAAACTTATTTACAGAAGTATGGGCTCGAATACCCTGACGCAGATCCTCCATTTATGTCTGTGATTTTAATATCAAGATGTAGTGATATAGAAAAAGAAAGAAATGCTAATGAAATTTTAAACTAATCAGTGCTTGTAATATTTTAGAACAACATATCAACAACTCATATAAACCCATTAAAATTTTATTTCGAAAAACATTTAACAACATTATCTATGCTCTTACGGAGCCTTTGACGCTTTCGCTTATTCACATAGTCTTCTCCTCGATAATCTGCGATACACCATTGAGTTCCTAAGGTGCGCGACTCTTTCCCTTCGTCGGCCCTTAGCTTTTCTCTCATGCGGATCTGTAGTTGCTCAGAATAAAGACGCTCGAGCTCTCTTATTCGGCTTTCCGTTGCCACACCCCGTCTCACTACACGAGCGTACTCATTGGGCTCGATAGAGGCCTCCTTGACTACCTTCAAACTCGCAGACATTCGCTCAACAATGTCACGAAGATTCGAAATCTCTTTGCGATCTGTCGCTTTACTCTTCTTCAACGACTTGTTCTCAGCTTGAAGCCGCTCGATGGTAAGCTTAGCTTGGGCTAACTCAATTTGTTGAAACATCAAGAGTAAAATATGAGTCGTTGATCGAGATTCATTTCTATTCTGCGGAAGCGGTTATGAAAGATAGCAGTCGGATTCCGAAACTGTCTTCCGGTATGAATTCTTGAGTTTTGCTATCACTCAGAGAATTCATAAACCGGGGACTTGTTCTGGCTCCGCTAAAACGCATGCCGGAACCAGTCTTCAAGAATTTTGATTATTGTGATATTAGGTATTGCCTTACCCGAGGGTATTCGAGCTGAAATAAATCATCGGAACAAAATTATTTAAATAAAATAAATTGTTGTGAAATATTTATAATTGCAAAATAAAATAGTTCGACATAACAAAAAAAACATAATTAGATAATCGGGTGACCGACCGCTGCGTGAATATAAAATTTAAATATTCGGGACCAGAGAGAGAGAGTAACCCTCTACTCTTTCTCTCGGTCGCGAAAATTTTAACAATACCAACCTCTCTCAAAAATTGTCTTGAAAAGTGTTTTTCGAATTTTTAGTCAAAATTGTCTTTCAACTTATTCTCAATTTTTTTGTTCTGATTTTTGTCTAAAATTGTTCAGTATTTATACTGAAATTTTGTTTTGAAATTGTCTCGTGTTCGATCCTAATTGGTCCACGTCGAGTTCCAAAACGCTGGATCCAATTCTGTTAGAGCACGTCACTTCAAAATTTAGTGACTGCCAATTTTAGAAGTTTTTAGAAAATCTGATTCATGCTGATTCAGTGATTTTATAATTCTAAAAGTACGTTTATTTTATTTTTTGTTTTAATTTTAGTAATTTTATCATTTTTTCCAGCCCGTTTCCGGACCTCCAAAACATCGTTGTTTGTTCGGACTAAATGTATCCCATCGGTGACGATGTCCTGCGCGCGCACTTCAAACTGCGTTTCCGGATTCCAACGGAAAGTAAGTTAATTTCTCTTTTTTTTAGAATGACCTTTCTTTTTTTATACGTTTTAATTCGTTTTTTACCTCCTGGAGCCGGCATAATGTACAGGCCCGCCTCTGCGACGATCCAGAGGAGAGTGAGGACTTACTTAGTTATTGTATCCATATAAATATGAGTTTAACTCTTTCCGAAGATTTTTGATTTTTAACTGAGACTTTCTATTTTATCTTTCAGGATTTTCGGTAATTGTATTTTTTAGCAACCTAAACCATTAATCGATTATGCGTTTTGAATTATTTTATGATTTGGTTGATATTTGTTATGCGCGTGATTTCCTCGGATTTTATTTTCTACATCGATTTCAGTCGGATTTCTATGCGGAGTTCAATTATTTCCGTTAATCTATTTATTCCTGATTTTTTGGTAATTTTTCAGATTTTTTTGGCATCTAATTCATTCTTTTCAGTATATTTTCGATTTATAATTTATTGCCGATTTGATTGATATTTATCATTATTGCGTTTTTGCAGCTTTTCATGTTACTCCAGATTGATTGGAATTTATTTCAGTGGCTTCCGCATAATATTGGACTCATTGATTGATTGAATATTTATTATTTGGATGATTTTCGATTTAATTGATTTTTTATGTTTCTTTTCGTATTTTTCTATTTTCGTTGCGTATTTTTTCATATTTTCTATCGCATAATTTTTACGAATTTTTTTCGCTTTTATCAATCGATTTTCACTCATTTGCGTTTTTTGATCGCATTATTATAGTAGAATACAATTTTATTAATTTTTAATTATTTTCTTTCGAAATCTTGGTCGAGTAGTGTTGATTGCGGTGTTTTTGCATCTTGTCGATTTTTCCGATTATTTTATGAATTTTTTGTCTTTATTTTGTGAGGTTTTCATCGTTACTTCTTTATTTGGCGATGTTCCAATTTACACTATTTTTGTATTAACTTGCTATTTTCTCTCGTTTTTCGATACGATTATTATTTTTTATTATCTATCGGTATTTTACGAGTATTTTAGTGATTTTTCCGACTATTTTATTTGTTTATTTCATCCAAATCCGTTCATTAATCGTTATTTATTGATTTATTATTTTTATTTCAATTTTGTTATTTCTCCGCGAATTCTTAATAAATTTTCGTAATTTTTATTTTGTTTTGTTCGTAAAATTATTCGGGAATTTGTCATCATTTTTGTGGATTTTTATCTATTCATTTGCACACATTATTCTGATTTTATCGATTATTTGTCGTAATTATTTACCTTTCCGCTAATATTTGCACTTTTTATCCCATTTATATACATTTTAGCACTTCTTGTTGCCGGTTTGTTACAATTCTTATGTTTTTTATGTGATTTCTCCTGTTCTTTATGCTTTACAATATTTTTGATTATTTTGTTTAAATCGATACTCAAATTTCATGTTATATGTTTTATATTAAATTTTGATTCTAACGCAACAGATTGCTTAAAACTTGACCCAGATTTGATTACAGCGTTGCTCGCCTTGCAGATGAACTATTTACGCATATTTAGGTAATTGTATAACAATTGTTTTTTGTAACTTTATATTTAAAAATTTGTGCGGCGATTTCGCTTTATAACATTTCATTAAAAAATATTGTTTGACAAACAACTAAACTTGTTATAAAATAATGAACAAATTTTTCTATTTTTTACCATTAACAAAGTTCAAGCTGTTTCTTTGATATGCCGTACAGACTTCATCAAAGGTCATAGCAAAAACGAATTTTTAATTTACATATTAAATAATAATTTTGCTTATTTATTATTAAATTACTCTGTTTTAAATGTTACTAAAACAAAAATTAATTTATTTAATTAACTTCAGACATGCCTCAGATTCGGTCAATCATCCAAAAGTTTCTCCAATCCCTCATGATGGGAATTAAATTTCAGATCTGCTATTAATTGTTTGGAAGTCTCTTCGATCGTGTCGGGCTCATGGTGGAAGCATCGCGCCGGTTTGATCGTGTCTGCGAGCAAATGCGAATAATTCTCAAATCGCCGTTCGTATTTCGCTTTGAGATAATCGATTTTTTGTTTCTGTTGAAAGACGCGAATGACACTCGAACGAAATCGTTTATTCGAGCTGAATAATCTGGAGAAATTTCTGGGATTTTTCAATGAATTTTTGACTCGATTATCGTTGGATTCGCTCTCTGATTCCAATAAATCTTTGATCGCTTCATTCACCATGGCATTTGTTATGACGAGAGATGTCGCATTGAGCACGACCTCATTCACTGCTTCAGTCCCCTGCAAATCAACCGTCTCCGATCCGTTGTACGTCCAATTGTCGAAATTCGGAGTCAATGTCAAATTCTAATTGACCGGTAAAACGGTTCTTGGCAATCGATGTTCGTTGATTTCTGTCATGATTACTTTGGCGTGTGTTAACGAAAATTTCTTGTTTGAAAATCGCAATAATTTGAATGCCGATGCAAAATTTCAAAACAAAGATATCCGAATAATATTTTATTTAGAAAAAAAAACGAAATTTAAATTAGTTAGCAATATGATTAGATAGCAATTGTCAATGTCGTTTATTTAAACAAATTTACAATTCTTATATAAAAAAGTAATTACATTCTCATTTGCCAAAATTCAATTTGGATTTCTTTTTTTTTCAATACAACTTTTATCTTTATCATGTTCAATTATATTTTCTGTTTTTTTT
>MQRK01101265.1:0-11242 GCA_001938485.1 Girardia tigrina
CATATATATATATATATATATATATATATATATATATATATATATTTGAAAAATAATTTACTTATAGTTTTTTTAAGAAATTGATTATATAACATGTTTCAAAGTTTCATACTCCACATCAGCAGTTATAATTTAATTTGTAAAATATTTGAATGTTAGCTTTGGACATATTTGACGAGCCCGTTTTGGAATAGAACTCAAGATGGAGATAAGACATTTCAAAATTTTATTTCAGTACAACTTTCTGTTATTTAAAAAATTTCCGATGATCATTATTTTTTATTTACAAATCTTTTTAAATAAATATAGGGTAAAATAAATATAAATACTTTAAAGTTATAATTTAAATATTATTGTTAAGAAAACTCATATTTTTTACTACATTTATTGCAATTACAATTTGGATCATCTTCATAACAATTTACGGTAGTACTTTCACGTATATTCATTGATCAAAGTTTATTATTTTTCATCCCAAAATTTTAACTAACTTTAAATATTTACTACAAATTTTGTTATTTAAAATTAAAATTTATCATTTTAAAATATTAATTTGATTTAATAATTTACAAAGTTAAAATTAAAATTAATAAAATTTAAATTTATAATTTACATCTATAATAAATTAAAAATAAATTGAAATATTAAATCTAAATTGGAATTAATTAGTTTCAAATAATAAGATTTAAAATATTAATCATCCATCTGAGAAGGATAAATAAATAAAATTTTCCAATAAAGGGAAATAATATATTTCTAGAATGTAATCTTTTTTAAAATTTTACAATTTTTCCTAATTCAAAAATAATCTTAAGAAATCATAAATGCTGATGATGTATCAGATGTTACGTACAAGGGTCAATTTGATATTTCCCAAACGTCGTAACAAAAGGAAAACTTGTTAATAAATAATTCTCCTGACAATCGACTTATGTAATTTATAATTTATAAATCAATCAATAGAATAAATGAAATAATAACGCGAGACTTCCTTTTAAAATATTTATTAAAATGTTTATAAAATTTTTTTACAATTTACAATTTGATGAAGAAAGAAAATATAATAATATCCCTGTGAGTAATGTAAGAATATTATGGAACTGGGAAACACCGTTCTCCAGTTACCAGGGATTTATCAGAATTGTATAAATAAAAATTATTAATTTATTATATTAACAATTCTAGAT
Organism: Girardia tigrina; assembly: GCA_001938485.1. Classification (NCBI taxonomy): domain Eukaryota; kingdom Metazoa; phylum Platyhelminthes; order Tricladida; family Dugesiidae; genus Girardia; species Girardia tigrina. Next base: position 1,188 of record MQRK01101265.1, read on the forward strand.
TTTATAAAATTTAAAATATATAAATTTAAGAAAGGAAATATCTTAAATATTTAAGTATAACCTTCACAGACGAGGAAGAAAATTTCTATCTCCGACGTATCAATCAAATATCTCCACACGGTCAACAATCGAAATCAAGATCCAAGGTCTATCGCCTAGTGATTGAAATTGGAAATCTATCGCCACGGAACAGTCGAAAGCAAGATCCAAAGGTCCATCGCCAAATGATTGAAATTGGAAATTTCGCCAAGTAAAACAGTGCTATAAGAAAATATAAACTAACACGCTATAAAAGCAAAATGATGCTTACCTATAAGAAAATATAAACTAACACGTCTTGTATCGTTCTCGTTATAGTTTTTATATTATCCGTAGTTTGCGTAGTCGTGCGCAAATCATATAGTCGTAATAAAATCGTATACGAAAATCGCGTGGCTATTTTTGTGAACGCAGCACGCGTGAGAAGGATGCGTGGCTTAAATTTTTTACGAAACAAAGTAAAATCACGCGTGAGAAGAGTGCGTGGCTTAAATTTAAACAAAATAAAATATGTGCGGCCACGCAAAATGAAAACGCACTATGCGTGAAGACGTAATATAATAATAATAATAATTTTAGAATCGATAAATAATATCATATTAAAATTAAATTATTTTGTATAAAATTATAAATAATAAATAAACATTCATAAAAATAACAAAAATATCACAACAAAATACAAAATGAAAATAAGGTAAAGAATTCACTTTATTTACAGGAAATACCAAATTCAAAATGAAAATAAAGTAAGAAATTCACTTTATTTACTGGAACCCCAACACAGACATCGAAACCCATAAAATAAGCATTTTGTGAAACAAACTTTAATTAAATTATTTTTCAAAAATGTATGCATGTATACATGACTGTAATTAAGATACCTAGTTCAAATTCTTCAATATTTCTCTAAAATGAATAAATGGATTGGTTCCTCATCTCTTCTTAAATGTTTTCCATCGAAGAGCAGATGTTGTTTAATATCAGTAAATATCTTTCTGATCATTGTTCGACAAAAGCGTTCTACAACAAATTAAGAGGGTCTCAATACTTTAATAAATTGTATTTTAAGCATAAATTCCTCTTAAAGTTGTAATTCAATGAAGCGTTCAAGATGTTCATCACGTCATTGTTGTCCTTGGCGTTATATGACGTGCACTGATATATTGTTCAAATCATTTTCTCATTAATGAACAGCATCAACGAATCCAATTAAGTAAATATCTTCGCTTTTTGAGAGGCATTCACTCCAGCAATCTCCTTGAAAGCGTTTTGGCTTCAGTTCTGCCTGTAGGCAAAATATTATTTCTCCGGTCTGTTAATTTTTGCCATTCGTAACTTGGAGGATCTAGTATATGTGATGACGACAATGATTCCCATCTGGCGAACTTTTTGATTCTTTATTTGTTTATTGGTTATCAGATGACTATGACGCTGAATATGAATCACAACGAAATAAAAAAATTAACAATGTTATGTAATTTTTATTTAAATTTTATTTGCAATATTTCCGGAAAAAATGTATTTGTATTTCACTAGTGTCCTTTTTTATATTTTTATTTGTCAAAGTTGAACAAAACTAAGTAATTGAATATTTATTTAATGTAAAATTATATTCTTATGTTCCCACCAAAAACTCAGACCTTAACACTTTGATCGCCAGGTCAGACGCATATATCTGACACTGCTGTATTTATTTAAGTGCCATGACGATTAAAATGTTAAAATAATAAACATTATTCTTTTCTGTTTCAGTTGTAAATTTAATATTCAGGTAAAAAAAACTTTAGTATTCAAAAAATGAATTTATCTTCCTTTGAAAAAGAATAATAATACATTATTTTTTCTTGATTTATTAAAAGAAAAGGATAAAAGATATTTTGAGAACGAGATTAGAGGAAAGAAAACTGATACTAGGATGTATACGATTTCAAACAATTGTTGTAAATCACTTGGAGGACTATTTTAAATTGTTTGAATGTGTGAATGTATTGATGCTGTATGATGATTTGAATATTTTGAACTTAGAATAGTGATTCTCCTACCCAGATGGAAATTGGTATTTTTTAAATTTAAAGTGATTGACTATTCAATGGTAATTAAAATAATAATTTGATAAGCTTTTATTTTTTAAAAAAATTAACAATTACAGTACTTATTGAGTTATTTGAACTCTAAATTATTTGAAGAAAAAAATAGTGTTTCATTATTTTTCCAAATGTTTTAATGGTATTTTTAAAATTATTACATAATTTTCATAATTGAGTTATTTGAACCTTTTACAAATTCCCAAGGATTCAAATAAATCAGCGGCTATTGTAAAATATAGTTGAATATTTTTTTAAAAAGAAAAGAATTTAATTAGATATAAATAAAATTAATAAAATTTAAATTATATTCATTTTAACCATTTGATAACATTTTTATAATCTCGGGTTTTTATTAAGAAATTGTTAAAATTATTATTTTTAATTAATATATTTAGAAATTAAATATTTTAAAAAGATTTAGAAAAATTGTTCGAATAATCATGATTAAAAATAGAAATAATAAAACCAAATAGAACGATGTCAAACGATGAAAGATCTTCCAAGAATTGTGATGACTCTAATTGTGATAATAATAATAACAATAGATTTAATATTCTTGGGTGGCATAGGCAACCTCAGGATTTTTTCTAAGGGGGTGGCAAAATAAAAACTTTCCTTAGATAGAATTTTTCTAGTTTGGGGAAAATTTAAAAACGTTCACTTTTTTGCAAGGAAAATTTTGCTAACTAAATTAAATTACAAGAAATACCGCAAAATATCAAATCATATGTAACTTCCGTTTCGTCATATGAATCTCTTCCTGAAATTCAAAACATAAATGAAATATTCTGTGTGCAAGAAATCAAAAGTCTGGTCCTTGTGCTGCATCTACATCTCTGGTAACACTTATAACTTTATTATTTTAAGATGTTTCGGGCGATAAAAGATTTAGAAAATGTGAATTAATTGTTATTTTAATCGGTTGTTTTGCAGTGTTTGAGAGAATTCGAAAATACATCGTTTTGTTGTAATCTTAGTATTTACTTCAGTATTTCAAGCTATCGCGGCCTTCTAAACCGAATTAAAACACTAAAGATCGTATCGGCGTACGATGGGCGTGAAGGCACCTCAATCTCGATCGAGAGATTCAACGATTGCGCGGATACGCTCAACGAAGATAAGTTAATCATGCAGCCACTGGCACTGACTGGGTTAATCATGGAACGTTAACCAGAGGAAGAGACGGCGGCTTCCGCACGGCTGATAAATCAGCCTCAATTGCCCTTATCACCGGATTCAGTAGGATCAAGATGTTATTGCTATGGCGGAAACGGGCATTTTGCACATGAATGCGCGACAACGAGGTGGCACCTTCAAAAGGTAAATGATCGAACCGAGAACCGAGAGTCGCAGCAACTAAACAAAATCCCTATTGTGCGGGTGGAAAGTCCAACTGCAAAGACGCTCAACTTACATTCGTTTCGATGAACGTGTACGAGAGAACCATGAGCGCGATGATCGACACGGGATGTTCGACATCAGTCATCGTGAGGGTATTAGTCCCTTTGGTGAAGTTAGTCCTCGTTGACGAAGCAGTTTGAATAATTGATGGTTCGGCGGCGGGCGTTCGGTTCAAATACATTCCCGATCGAATGTGGCTGCAAGCGGATCAAATACCAAGTTACAGTGGTACCTGAAGTCGTCAGGTTTAAGACTGGGGTCGTCCTTGGTATGGACGTAATCAGCCAACTTTGGGGCGTGTGGGTGTCCAATGTTCGGGCGGATCCAGCACCAAACGGCGGTTGGACTACTCAGGTCCAGCAAGATGAGTGACCATCTCGTAAAGGGGCGCATCGGCAAGATCAAGCAGACAATCGAAGAAGAGTAGCTATACATTGAGTGGAAGCTAGTCAGTTCAACAAAAAACCGCACAGACCGCCTAACTTGAGTTCCCAGCGAATGGTTAACAGCAGCAAAAGAGCAATTATACGTGACAGCAGTGACGGTCGAGGAGAAACAGGGGCCGAAAGACAGTCTGAAAACGCCCCATGAAATCAACCTTTTCGAAGGGAGACGAATATACTTCCTGGTGAGGAAACTGTGGGGCCCAGGGCACGTGACCGAATGACAAGTTCGAGCAAGGGTAAAAGAATGCCTTCATTGCGCATCGATTGACCCAGCACCGGTCAGGTGGGAGAAGGTAGAGCTTAGCGTCAAAGAGACATGGCAACGGCTTGCCATGCACGTGACACACACCTCAGAGGGGAAATATAAAATGCTACAGAACTGCGGGCCGGGGCGGTTTGCGATTTGGAGGAAGATTGGTTCAGAATGCTATGGAGATCTATGCGCGGCTCTAAGAGCGGTGTTCAACGAGTTCGGGCCACCACGAGAGCTTCTACTTGATAATTTCATGATACACCGTGGAGCAGTAATTCGAAAATTGCTGTCAGGTATAGGAATCGAGCCGCTTTTCCGATGCGCAAACCGGCCCAACGGAAATGGCATCGTCGAACGCTGACATCGGGGCATCAAGCGCATGGGGGCGCGGAGCAAGAAGCCAATTCACGACATGATAGTGTGGTACAATGCAACTCAGAATTTGCAAGGTGTGATCCTGGCGTCCACTGTATTTGCACAACGACAACTGCCGCAACCGGTTGATTTTTCAAAACAGCTCCCAATGGACCGCAAATTCTTGCAAACGAGTGGACCACGAGTGAGATACTCAGTGTTTGTAAAATCGGCGAACGCGTCATGCATGACTCAATGGAGACGAGCAGTAGTGTGCGGAATTCGCCGACACCATCAAGTGGTGATAGATGGCATTCCGCACCACGTGTCACACGTATGGCATATGCCCGACGGCTGGACAAAAGAGCCAGTTGAGGGACTATTAGATCCGCGAATTGCACCCGCAATGACGATCAATGATAATTTCAGTGACAGTTCAGATTATGAAGATGAATAACCCCGGGACCGAGCAACAGACGACTATGAGAGCAACCAGCAACCAACCGATGAGGTGAGGAAACCGAAGCCGCGACGAACACTTGACAGAACAGCAAGGTTCAAGAAATTCGTTTGAGCAAAAATGAAGGTGACAGAGAAAAGGTGACAGAGAAGGCAAGGGAGAGTGTGAATTAATTGTTGTTTTAATCGTGGGTTTTTCTGTGTTTGGGAGAATTTGAAAATATATTGTTTTGTTGTAATCTTATTATTTACCTCAGTATTTCAGAACTTTTACTCAATCCAATAACCATGACGACTGATGTCGAAACCACAGTAATTAATTAACAGTAATTAAAGATGGTTTTCTACAAAGTATGTTTTTTCACTTTACTCAATGTATATGGAGACTAATTCAGTGCAACAATCAAATTATGCAATTGTATACTGAAACAAAAATGTGAACTTCTCACTTAATCTTCGTCAACTATTAGCTCTATCATTTGTTCCATTGTATGATGTCATTGACTGTCATGATATTCTCGTCAATACAAGTTTTTTCAAAGAGCATGAATTACATTTGCAGTCTCTTCTCAATTATTTTGAAGACAATTGGATAGGACGACTGAACCGAAATGATACGAGGCAACTTGCAAGATATCCGATTGAGCTATGGAATTTCTTCAATGCTGTAGTGAACGATTTGCTTAAAACCAATTATTCAATTGTAGGATGGCATCGTGCATTTGGTTCAATAATTAGTGAATATCATCCTTCTCTTTGGAAGTTCATCGAGGTGATACAAAAAGAGCAAAATATGAATAAGTTGAAAATTGAGCAATTTATATCTAGAGTTGATGCAAATCAATCAAGAAAAATTTATAAAGACACAACAGAAAGAATTATTAGTTGTTCTCCAGTACAATGAAAGAAATGTGGACGAATACCTACGAGGTATAGCGTACAATTTAAACGTCTTAATTGTGTTATAATAAAAATTTTAATACGACTGTGTCTTCTTAGAAACGTTTTAAGAAAATATTTTTAATTATTTACATGAATTTTGTAAAATGTTTAATAATTATAATATTTTAGTCTGACATTTTTATCCCATATATCTTTGTCACACTATATTTTCATTCTAGAGTCTCCACGTTTATTCAGGAATAATTTTTTTTCTAAATAAGTTCAAATTTTAGTTCGGTGATATTTTTTTCGGTGTTATTTTGTCCGCTATATTTTGTCGTAATACCGGTTAATTTATTGATCTTAAAGTGCCAAAGATCAATAAATTAACCGGTATTACGACAAAATATAGCGGACAAAATGAACTCCTAAAAAAGGTAGTAATAGCATTAATCGATTAACAAAATTGTTACGAATTAATAATAAAATATATATTTAATTTTTTAAAAAAAATAAAATGAAAGGGAAAAAAATTTTTTATATATTTTTAAAAATTATTTGTAATTGGTTTTTTTAAAAGGAAATATTTAAATTATTAAATTGTAACAAAAGATTGTTCGATTCTGGAAAAATCCAGTTAAAAAAATGTTAGTTGTTTAAATAATCAAAGAATAAACAGTTTCGATTTTTGTCGTTTGATTTGTTGTCGTTTTGATAATGCAAATGATTGATTATAATTTGTTATTTCCGAATATCGATGACAAAAATAAAATTGAATTAATTCCAATGACTGATTATAAAAATTTTGGAAAAGTGAGTATTGTTCACTCTTCAGGAGTTTGGAAAACATCGATTTATCAAATGTTCATCGGAATCAAATTAATGATATTGAATTAACAATCACTGAAGTTTTCTATAGATGTTATCGAATGTTTTCGACCCGAATTTTTCATGTAAATATCGATTCACAATCAGCTGAGTGTCAATCTCCAAATAACGGAAATTCATGTCGATATTTTTTATAAAAAATCTAAATTCACTAAATATTCGAAATTTGACTCCGATGAAGATATTGACCGCGGTTTCGATATCAATGAACTTGACGACTTTAAGAAGTGACTGACCACAACTAGGACATTGTTGATTTAAATTACACCAAGGGCGTCGATTTAATAAGGATTTCACAACGTTATCGTTCAAGTTGAACACGTCACGATGTGACAAGATCATCACGCATTGTCTCAAAATCTCACGAGCAACATTCGAGAAGTTGTATTTGAGCAGTAGAGTAAATGCATACGGGTCTCTGTTGTAAAGGAATAGTGCGAAGGAGTCGGATGGAGAGTTGTTTGAATTATCGATTGATGAAAAAATAAAACGAATTCGAATTTTTCAAACAAAAATGAGTGAATCTAATTACATTATCGCGTGCATGGAAAGCTCGGATGTGCCGATTCAACCGGTGATTCTCGTCAAGTCTCTGCACGATATGTGTTCGCAATTCGCTGCAACAACACTGACCGCATCGATCGATACAGTAGGCGGATCGTTCACCGTGAATTCCGACAAAAGTGAACCGATGGGCTGAGGAACAAAATCAAGGGCCCAGCACAAAAGATGAAACACCAAAAATTACTAAATAACAATGTTTATTTAAAATGAATTGTTGATAAATTAACCAACAGCAATTGATGAATTAATTAATAAACTGATGAAAAGTGGAATAAAAGAATCATTGATTTTAAAATACGTTTTGTGTGTTCCATATTACCAAGATCAATTTAAGCGTCCAAATCTAAAATTTACTTTTGATTTAAAATTAATAAAGTTAAACTATTAAATTCAAGACATATTTCTTATTAAATCTCAAAGTTGTAATGTCGAAGTTATGTTGAAAACTCAGAAGTACTTGCAATTCAAACACAAATAAAATTAAATCAATATAAAATTCAGGGTGATCGTTTTAAAAATAATTAGTAGAGAATGACCTGCGGTGCACTACGTATCAAATCTTTAGATCTCAAGAATAAGAAGCACAATGATCTCTCGACAACCAGATTGAGTGTTTTAAGATGACATAATTATTCATTAAATACATAATTATTGCTTGTCTATCTAAATAGATTTAAAATTCATTTTTCTAATGAAATGACGGTGACGACTATATCGTCGAAATTAATGGTCATTGAAAATAATTTTTTCTTTATAAACTGCATGTTTGAGTTTTTTTTAATAATTTCATTATAAGTATTTTTAAATTATGAAAATTATTTTAATAAGTTTTTTCAATAACTACCTTATTTTTTATTTGTATTCTAAATTTAGAATTATTATCTAAAATCTGGAAATAATAAATTAAAGAAATTTATTTATTGTATTGAATAAATTATTTCAAAATAAGACAGTCGTTGCGATCCAATATCACGAGGTATTAACAAAAAATACAAATCGATTTTGATCGAGTTAATCAACATTTTGAAATTGATTACAAACACAAAAACAAATGTTAAGTGATTAAATTTTATAAGTGATAAAATGTTATTGATAATTTTCTTTTAAATATTTTTCAATAAACAGATTAAATAATTAATATTTAAATAAATAATTTGTATTAAATTTATTTTCATTAAAAATCCTAAATCCATTTAGAATTTCCCTTTTCTCAATTTTCAATAACTTAAAATTTTGAAATAATAAATTTGTTTTACTTAACGAATTTTATATTAATTGAATACCGTATCAATCATAATTACTTACCGCGCGGCAATGAATAACATTAGGCACGATGAACTCGAACGAATTAAACGACGACGAAAACGAAAACCGAAATCGATAAATGATGATTTGAGAGTTGTGAGAGCATCAAAGAATTTTAGTAAACATATTGAGGCTGTGAGACCAATAATCGAGAATACTCGATTGAGAAACGGTTGTGATAATAGAGATAAAATGTGCGATTTTCGAAAACAAAATAGTCGATTAACGCTTGGGATATTTGATAATGCGGTTTGGTCCAGGGTTTGTGTTAGGAGGGGCGAGGGGGATGAATGATCGATCGATTTAGAATATCGACGATTTGATGATGAAAAAGAGTGATGGGGGGACCGAGGTTGACCACGATCACCGTTGGACTGGCGCGGAGACAAGAGCGCCCCAGGAGCAGGTGGGACAGATGTGCAGGACGCTCGCCGAGCGGTTTATTCGAGAGGAAGGCGGCCGCGGTTGTGGAGGGCTCAGTCGTGCCTTTCACAACCTCCGATTGGCTAAAGCAGATGCGATGAATAACAACCGACTCTGCATTTTCGCTGGAGTTGAAGTAATTTTTCGATTCACGGGTTTAAGTTGGATTTATCTTCGCAAAAATGAGATTTATCTTTCAAATTTATAATTTATTCAATTGAGATTATTAAGAACACTAATAAAAGTGTCTCCAAGACAATTCTCCACAAAACTTTCGCAGTTAAATATCGTTCTTGATTGATAAATTTTTCATTCTGTTTCTTAACCTCTAATTATTCGAACATATTTAAATTACGAAATAATTTTAAATTAGTTTCAAAAGTATTCGAGTTTACTTTCAATAAATTATTTATGATTAAGATATTATTATATATTCATTGATGAAAATATATTAATTTAATTTTGAAGTTGTTATTTACATTTTTAAATTACTCGAATAAATTGACGATTCAAAACATTTGAAATGTCCGTCTTCCATCTTGGTGGGAGAAATTCAATCAGAACAAATAACAAGCAATAAACACCATTTGAAAATATTCCTTTAAAAGATAATTAAGCGTACATCGTCGTTATAGTCACTTGCAATTAATTGTACTTCTTCATCAAAAGATTGTAAATTCCAATGGAATTATTCCATATTAAAATCGTCAATTTAGAAATAAATTACCAATAAAAACTTAAGTTACAAATGTTTACATTTTCCTATGGCAATTTTACATTTACAGTGCACTCTCGATTATCCGGGCTAATGCTGGGGAGGATGGACACGGTTAATTGAGAAACACGGTTAATCAGAATCATCAATATTTTATTTTCGAATACAATATCATCTACACAACATAAATTTTTAACACATTATTTTTATATTCATTATTTATCAAGAAACCCAAAAAA
>MQRK01101266.1:0-10660 GCA_001938485.1 Girardia tigrina
CATATATATATATATATATATATATATATATATATATATATATATTTGAAAAATAATTTACTTATAGTTTTTTTAAGAAATTGATTATATAACATGTTTCAAAGTTTCATACTCCACATCAGCAGTTATAATTTAATTTGTAAAATATTTGAATGTTAGCTTTGGACATATTTGACGAGCCCGTTTTGGAATAGAACTCAAGATGGAGATAAGACATTTCAAAATTTTATTTCAGTACAACTTTCTGTTATTTAAAAAATTTCCGATGATCATTATTTTTTATTTACAAATCTTTTTAAATAAATATAGGGTAAAATAAATATAAATACTTTAAAGTTATAATTTAAATATTATTGTTAAGAAAACTCATATTTTTTACTACATTTATTGCAATTACAATTTGGATCATCTTCATAACAATTTACGGTAGTACTTTCACGTATATTCATTGATCAAAGTTTATTATTTTTCATCCCAAAATTTTAACTAACTTTAAATATTTACTACAAATTTTGTTATTTAAAATTAAAATTTATCATTTTAAAATATTAATTTGATTTAATAATTTACAAAGTTAAAATTAAAATTAATAAAATTTAAATTTATAATTTACATCTATAATAAATTAAAAATAAATTGAAATATTAAATCTAAATTGGAATTAATTAGTTTCAAATAATAAGATTTAAAATATTAATCATCCATCTGAGAAGGATAAATAAATAAAATTTTCCAATAAAGGGAAATAATATATTTCTAGAATGTAATCTTTTTTAAAATTTTACAATTTTTCCTAATTCAAAAATAATCTTAAGAAATCATAAATGCTGATGATGTATCAGATGTTACGTACAAGGGTCAATTTGATATTTCCCAAACGTCGTAACAAAAGGAAAACTTGTTAATAAATAATTCTCCTGACAATCGACTTATGTAATTTATAATTTATAAATCAATCAATAGAATAAATGAAATAATAACGCGAGACTTCCTTTTAAAATATTTATTAAAATGTTTATAAAATTTTTTTACAATTTACAATTTGATGAAGAAAGAAAATATAATAATATCCCTGTGAGTAATGTAAGAATATTATGGAACTGGGAAACACCGTTCTCCAGTTACCAGGGATTTATCAGAATTGTATAAATAAAAATTATTAATTTATTATATTAACAATTCTAGATTTTATAAAATTTAAAATATATAAATTTAAGAAAGGAAATATCTTAAATATTTAAGTATAACCTTCACAGACGAGGAAGAAAATTTCTATCTCCGACGTATCAATCAAATATCTCCACACGGTCAACAATCGAAATCAAGATCCAAGGTCTATCGCCTAGTGATTGAAATTGGAAATCTATCGCCACGGAACAGTCGAAAGCAAGATCCAAAGGTCCATCGCCAAATGATTGAAATTGGAAATTTCGCCAAGTAAAACAGTGCTATAAGAAAATATAAACTAACACGCTATAAAAGCAAAATGATGCTTACCTATAAGAAAATATAAACTAACACGTCTTGTATCGTTCTCTTTATAGTTTTTATATTATCCGTAGTTTGCGTAGTCGTGCGCAAATGATATAGTCGTAATAAAATCGTATACGAAAATCGCGTGGCTATTTTTGTGAACGCAGCACGCGTGAGAAGGATGCGTAGCTTAAATTTTTTACGAAACAAAGTAAAAGCACGCGTGAGAAGAGTGCGTGGCTTAAATTTAAACAAAATAAAATATGTGCGGCCACGCAAAATGAAAACGCACTATGCGTGAAGACGTAATATAATAATAATAATAATTTTAGAATCGATAAATAATATCATATTAAAATTAAATTATTTTGTATAAAATTATAAATAATAAATAAACATTCATAAAAATAACAAAAATATCACAACAAAATACAAAATGAAAATAAGGTAAAGAATTCACTTTATTTACAGGAAATACCAAATTCAAAATGAAAATAAAGTAAGAAATTCACTTTATTTACTGGAACCCCAACACAGACATCGAAACCCATAAAATAAGCATTTTGTGAAACAAACTTTAATTAAATTATTTTTCAAAAATGTATGCATGTATACATGACTGTAATTAAGATACCTAGTTCAAATTCTTCAATATTTCTCTAAAATGAATAAATGGATTGGTTCCTCATCTCTTCTTAAATGTTTTCCATCGAAGAGCAGATGTTGTTTAATATCAGTAAATATCTTTCTGATCATTGTTCGACAAAAGCGTTCTACAACAAATTAAGAGGGTCTCAATACTTTAATAAATTGTATTTTAAGCATAAATTCCTCTTAAAGTTGTAATTCAATGAAGCGTTCAAGATGTTCATCACGTCATTGTTGTCCTTGGCGTTATATGACGTGCACTGATATATTGTTCAAATCATTTTCTCATTAATGAACAGCATCAACGAATCCAATTAAGTAAATATCTTCGCTTTTTGAGAGGCATTCACTCCAGCAATCTCCTTGAAAGCGTTTTGGCTTCAGTTCTGCCTGTAGGCAAAATATTATTTCTCCGGTCTGTTAATTTTTGCCATTCGTAACTTGGAGGATCTAGTATATGTGATGACGACAATGATTCCCATCTGGCGAACTTTTTGATTCTTTATTTGTTTATTGGTTATCAGATGACTATGACGCTGAATATGAATCACAACGAAATAAAAAAATTAACAATGTTATGTAATTTTTATTTAAATTTTATTTGCAATATTTCCGGAAAAAATGTATTTGTATTTCACTAGTGTCCTTTTTTATATTTTTATTTGTCAAAGTTGAACAAAACTAAGTAATTGAATATTTATTTAATGTAAAATTATATTCTTATGTTCCCACCAAAAACTCAGACCTTAACACTTTGATCGCCAGGTCAGACGCATATATCTGACACTGCTGTATTTATTTAAGTGCCATGACGATTAAAATGTTAAAATAATAAACATTATTCTTTTCTGTTTCAGTTGTAAATTTAATATTCAGGTAAAAAAAACTTTAGTATTCAAAAAATGAATTTATCTTCCTTTGAAAAAGAATAATAATACATTATTTTTTCTTGATTTATTAAAAGAAAAGGATAAAAGATATTTTGAGAACGAGATTAGAGGAAAGAAAACTGATACTAGGATGTATACGATTTCAAACAATTGTTGTAAATCACTTGGAGGACTATTTTAAATTGTTTGAATGTGTGAATGTATTGATGCTGTATGATGATTTGAATATTTTGAACTTAGAATAGTGATTCTCCTACCCAGATGGAAATTGGTATTTTTTAAATTTAAAGTGATTGACTATTCAATGGTAATTAAAATAATAATTTGATAAGCTTTTATTTTTTAAAAAAATTAACAATTACAGTACTTATTGAGTTATTTGAACTCTAAATTATTTGAAGAAAAAAATAGTGTTTCATTATTTTTCCAAATGTTTTAATGGTATTTTTAAAATTATTACATAATTTTCATAATTGAGTTATTTGAACCTTTTACAAATTCCCAAGGATTCAAATAAATCAGCGGCTATTGTAAAATATAGTTGAATATTTTTTTAAAAAGAAAAGAATTTAATTAGATATAAATAAAATTAATAAAATTTAAATTATATTCATTTTAACCATTTGATAACATTTTTATAATCTCGGGTTTTTATTAAGAAATTGTTAAAATTATTATTTTTAATTAATATATTTAGAAATTAAATATTTTAAAAAGATTTAGAAAAATTGTTCGAATAATCATGATTAAAAATAGAAATAATAAAACCAAATAGAACGATGTCAAACGATGAAAGATCTTCCAAGAATTGTGATGACTCTAATTGTGATAATAATAATAACAATAGATTTAATATTCTTGGGTGGCATAGGCAACCTCAGGATTTTTTCTAAGGGGGTGGCAAAATAAAAACTTTCCTTAGATAGAATTTTTCTAGTTTGGGGAAAATTTAAAAACGTTCACTTTTTTGCAAGGAAAATTTTGCTAACTAAATTAAATTACAAGAAATACCGCAAAATATCAAATCATATGTAACTTCCGTTTCGTCATATGAATCTCTTCCTGAAATTCAAAACATAAATGAAATATTCTGTGTGCAAGAAATCAAAAGTCTGGTCCTTGTGCTGCATCTACATCTCTGGTAACACTTATAACTTTATTATTTTAAGATGTTTCGGGCGATAAAAGATTTAGAAAATGTGAATTAATTGTTATTTTAATCGGTTGTTTTGCAGTGTTTGAGAGAATTCGAAAATACATCGTTTTGTTGTAATCTTAGTATTTACTTCAGTATTTCAAGCTATCGCGGCCTTCTAAACCGAATTAAAACACTAAAGATCGTATCGGCGTACGATGGGCGTGAAGGCACCTCAATCTCGATCGAGAGATTCAACGATTGCGCGGATACGCTCAACGAAGATAAGTTAATCATGCAGCCACTGGCACTGACTGGGTTAATCATGGAACGTTAACCAGAGGAAGAGACGGCGGCTTCCGCACGGCTGATAAATCAGCCTCAATTGCCCTTATCACCGGATTCAGTAGGATCAAGATGTTATTGCTATGGCGGAAACGGGCATTTTGCACATGAATGCGCGACAACGAGGTGGCACCTTCAAAAGGTAAATGATCGAACCGAGAACCGAGAGTCGCAGCAACTAAACAAAATCCCTATTGTGCGGGTGGAAAGTCCAACTGCAAAGACGCTCAACTTACATTCGTTTCGATGAACGTGTACGAGAGAACCATGAGCGCGATGATCGACACGGGATGTTCGACATCAGTCATCGTGAGGGTATTAGTCCCTTTGGTGAAGTTAGTCCTCGTTGACGAAGCAGTTTGAATAATTGATGGTTCGGCGGCGGGCGTTCGGTTCAAATACATTCCCGATCGAATGTGGCTGCAAGCGGATCAAATACCAAGTTACAGTGGTACCTGAAGTCGTCAGGTTTAAGACTGGGGTCGTCCTTGGTATGGACGTAATCAGCCAACTTTGGGGCGTGTGGGTGTCCAATGTTCGGGCGGATCCAGCACCAAACGGCGGTTGGACTACTCAGGTCCAGCAAGATGAGTGACCATCTCGTAAAGGGGCGCATCGGCAAGATCAAGCAGACAATCGAAGAAGAGTAGCTATACATTGAGTGGAAGCTAGTCAGTTCAACAAAAAACCGCACAGACCGCCTAACTTGAGTTCCCAGCGAATGGTTAACAGCAGCAAAAGAGCAATTATACGTGACAGCAGTGACGGTCGAGGAGAAACAGGGGCCGAAAGACAGTCTGAAAACGCCCCATGAAATCAACCTTTTCGAAGGGAGACGAATATACTTCCTGGTGAGGAAACTGTGGGGCCCAGGGCACGTGACCGAATGACAAGTTCGAGCAAGGGTAAAAGAATGCCTTCATTGCGCATCGATTGACCCAGCACCGGTCAGGTGGGAGAAGGTAGAGCTTAGCGTCAAAGAGACATGGCAACGGCTTGCCATGCACGTGACACACACCTCAGAGGGGAAATATAAAATGCTACAGAACTGCGGGCCGGGGCGGTTTGCGATTTGGAGGAAGATTGGTTCAGAATGCTATGGAGATCTATGCGCGGCTCTAAGAGCGGTGTTCAACGAGTTCGGGCCACCACGAGAGCTTCTACTTGATAATTTCATGATACACCGTGGAGCAGTAATTCGAAAATTGCTGTCAGGTATAGGAATCGAGCCGCTTTTCCGATGCGCAAACCGGCCCAACGGAAATGGCATCGTCGAACGCTGACATCGGGGCATCAAGCGCATGGGGGCGCGGAGCAAGAAGCCAATTCACGACATGATAGTGTGGTACAATGCAACTCAGAATTTGCAAGGTGTGATCCTGGCGTCCACTGTATTTGCACAACGACAACTGCCGCAACCGGTTGATTTTTCAAAACAGCTCCCAATGGACCGCAAATTCTTGCAAACGAGTGGACCACGAGTGAGATACTCAGTGTTTGTAAAATCGGCGAACGCGTCATGCATGACTCAATGGAGACGAGCAGTAGTGTGCGGAATTCGCCGACACCATCAAGTGGTGATAGATGGCATTCCGCACCACGTGTCACACGTATGGCATATGCCCGACGGCTGGACAAAAGAGCCAGTTGAGGGACTATTAGATCCGCGAATTGCACCCGCAATGACGATCAATGATAATTTCAGTGACAGTTCAGATTATGAAGATGAATAACCCCGGGACCGAGCAACAGACGACTATGAGAGCAACCAGCAACCAACCGATGAGGTGAGGAAACCGAAGCCGCGACGAACACTTGACAGAACAGCAAGGTTCAAGAAATTCGTTTGAGCAAAAATGAAGGTGACAGAGAAAAGGTGACAGAGAAGGCAAGGGAGAGTGTGAATTAATTGTTGTTTTAATCGTGGGTTTTTCTGTGTTTGGGAGAATTTGAAAATATATTGTTTTGTTGTAATCTTATTATTTACCTCAGTATTTCAGAACTTTTACTCAATCCAATAACCATGACGACTGATGTCGAAACCACAGTAATTAATTAACAGTAATTAAAGATGGTTTTCTACAAAGTATGTTTTTTCACTTTACTCAATGTATATGGAGACTAATTCAGTGCAACAATCAAATTATGCAATTGTATACTGAAACAAAAATGTGAACTTCTCACTTAATCTTCGTCAACTATTAGCTCTATCATTTGTTCCATTGTATGATGTCATTGACTGTCATGATATTCTCGTCAATACAAGTTTTTTCAAAGAGCATGAATTACATTTGCAGTCTCTTCTCAATTATTTTGAAGACAATTGGATAGGACGACTGAACCGAAATGATACGAGGCAACTTGCAAGATATCCGATTGAGCTATGGAATTTCTTCAATGCTGTAGTGAACGATTTGCTTAAAACCAATTATTCAATTGTAGGATGGCATCGTGCATTTGGTTCAATAATTAGTGAATATCATCCTTCTCTTTGGAAGTTCATCGAGGTGATACAAAAAGAGCAAAATATGAATAAGTTGAAAATTGAGCAATTTATATCTAGAGTTGATGCAAATCAATCAAGAAAAATTTATAAAGACACAACAGAAAGAATTATTAGTTGTTCTCCAGTACAATGAAAGAAATGTGGACGAATACCTACGAGGTATAGCGTACAATTTAAACGTCTTAATTGTGTTATAATAAAAATTTTAATACGACTGTGTCTTCTTAGAAACGTTTTAAGAAAATATTTTTAATTATTTACATGAATTTTGTAAAATGTTTAATAATTATAATATTTTAGTCTGACATTTTTATCCCATATATCTTTGTCACACTATATTTTCATTCTAGAGTCTCCACGTTTATTCAGGAATAATTTTTTTTCTAAATAAGTTCAAATTTTAGTTCGGTGATATTTTTTTCGGTGTTATTTTGTCCGCTATATTTTGTCGTAATACCGGTTAATTTATTGATCTTAAAGTGCCAAAGATCAATAAATTAACCGGTATTACGACAAAATATAGCGGACAAAATGAACTCCTAAAAAAGGTAGTAATAGCATTAATCGATTAACAAAATTGTTACGAATTAATAATAAAATATATATTTAATTTTTTAAAAAAAATAAAATGAAAGGGAAAAAAATTTTTTATATATTTTTAAAAATTATTTGTAATTGGTTTTTTTAAAAGGAAATATTTAAATTATTAAATTGTAACAAAAGATTGTTCGATTCTGGAAAAATCCAGTTAAAAAAATGTTAGTTGTTTAAATAATCAAAGAATAAACAGTTTCGATTTTTGTCGTTTGATTTGTTGTCGTTTTGATAATGCAAATGATTGATTATAATTTGTTATTTCCGAATATCGATGACAAAAATAAAATTGAATTAATTCCAATGACTGATTATAAAAATTTTGGAAAAGTGAGTATTGTTCACTCTTCAGGAGTTTGGAAAACATCGATTTATCAAATGTTCATCGGAATCAAATTAATGATATTGAATTAACAATCACTGAAGTTTTCTATAGATGTTATCGAATGTTTTCGACCCGAATTTTTCATGTAAATATCGATTCACAATCAGCTGAGTGTCAATCTCCAAATAACGGAAATTCATGTCGATATTTTTTATAAAAAATCTAAATTCACTAAATATTCGAAATTTGACTCCGATGAAGATATTGACCGCGGTTTCGATATCAATGAACTTGACGACTTTAAGAAGTGACTGACCACAACTAGGACATTGTTGATTTAAATTACACCAAGGGCGTCGATTTAATAAGGATTTCACAACGTTATCGTTCAAGTTGAACACGTCACGATGTGACAAGATCATCACGCATTGTCTCAAAATCTCACGAGCAACATTCGAGAAGTTGTATTTGA
The DNA here is from genome assembly GCA_001938485.1 of Girardia tigrina. Taxonomy (NCBI): domain Eukaryota; kingdom Metazoa; phylum Platyhelminthes; order Tricladida; family Dugesiidae; genus Girardia; species Girardia tigrina. The sequence goes on from MQRK01101266.1 coordinate 8,389, forward strand.
GCAGTAGAGTAAATGCATACGGGTCTCTGTTGTAAAGGAATAGTGCGAAGGAGTCGGATGGAGAGTTGTTTGAATTATCGATTGATGAAAAAATAAAACGAATTCGAATTTTTCAAACAAAAATGAGTGAATCTAATTACATTATCGCGTGCATGGAAAGCTCGGATGTGCCGATTCAACCGGTGATTCTCGTCAAGTCTCTGCACGATATGTGTTCGCAATTCGCTGCAACAACACTGACCGCATCGATCGATACAGTAGGCGGATCGTTCACCGTGAATTCCGACAAAAGTGAACCGATGGGCTGAGGAACAAAATCAAGGGCCCAGCACAAAAGATGAAACACCAAAAATTACTAAATAACAATGTTTATTTAAAATGAATTGTTGATAAATTAACCAACAGCAATTGATGAATTAATTAATAAACTGATGAAAAGTGGAATAAAAGAATCATTGATTTTAAAATACGTTTTGTGTGTTCCATATTACCAAGATCAATTTAAGCGTCCAAATCTAAAATTTACTTTTGATTTAAAATTAATAAAGTTAAACTATTAAATTCAAGACATATTTCTTATTAAATCTCAAAGTTGTAATGTCGAAGTTATGTTGAAAACTCAGAAGTACTTGCAATTCAAACACAAATAAAATTAAATCAATATAAAATTCAGGGTGATCGTTTTAAAAATAATTAGTAGAGAATGACCTGCGGTGCACTACGTATCAAATCTTTAGATCTCAAGAATAAGAAGCACAATGATCTCTCGACAACCAGATTGAGTGTTTTAAGATGACATAATTATTCATTAAATACATAATTATTGCTTGTCTATCTAAATAGATTTAAAATTCATTTTTCTAATGAAATGACGGTGACGACTATATCGTCGAAATTAATGGTCATTGAAAATAATTTTTTCTTTATAAACTGCATGTTTGAGTTTTTTTTAATAATTTCATTATAAGTATTTTTAAATTATGAAAATTATTTTAATAAGTTTTTTCAATAACTACCTTATTTTTTATTTGTATTCTAAATTTAGAATTATTATCTAAAATCTGGAAATAATAAATTAAAGAAATTTATTTATTGTATTGAATAAATTATTTCAAAATAAGACAGTCGTTGCGATCCAATATCACGAGGTATTAACAAAAAATACAAATCGATTTTGATCGAGTTAATCAACATTTTGAAATTGATTACAAACACAAAAACAAATGTTAAGTGATTAAATTTTATAAGTGATAAAATGTTATTGATAATTTTCTTTTAAATATTTTTCAATAAACAGATTAAATAATTAATATTTAAATAAATAATTTGTATTAAATTTATTTTCATTAAAAATCCTAAATCCATTTAGAATTTCCCTTTTCTCAATTTTCAATAACTTAAAATTTTGAAATAATAAATTTGTTTTACTTAACGAATTTTATATTAATTGAATACCGTATCAATCATAATTACTTACCGCGCGGCAATGAATAACATTAGGCACGATGAACTCGAACGAATTAAACGACGACGAAAACGAAAACCGAAATCGATAAATGATGATTTGAGAGTTGTGAGAGCATCAAAGAATTTTAGTAAACATATTGAGGCTGTGAGACCAATAATCGAGAATACTCGATTGAGAAACGGTTGTGATAATAGAGATAAAATGTGCGATTTTCGAAAACAAAATAGTCGATTAACGCTTGGGATATTTGATAATGCGGTTTGGTCCAGGGTTTGTGTTAGGAGGGGCGAGGGGGATGAATGATCGATCGATTTAGAATATCGACGATTTGATGATGAAAAAGAGTGATGGGGGGACCGAGGTTGACCACGATCACCGTTGGACTGGCGCGGAGACAAGAGCGCCCCAGGAGCAGGTGGGACAGATGTGCAGGACGCTCGCCGAGCGGTTTATTCGAGAGGAAGGCGGCCGCGGTTGTGGAGGGCTCAGTCGTGCCTTTCACAACCTCCGATTGGCTAAAGCAGATGCGATGAATAACAACCGACTCTGCATTTTCGCTGGAGTTGAAGTAATTTTTCGATTCACGGGTTTAAGTTGGATTTATCTTCGCAAAAATGAGATTTATCTTTCAAATTTATAATTTATTCAATTGAGATTATTAAGAACACTAATAAAAGTGTCTCCAAGACAATTCTCCACAAAACTTTCGCAGTTAAATATCGTTCTTGATTGATAAATTTTTCATTCTGTTTCTTAACCTCTAATTATTCGAACATATTTAAATTACGAAATAATTTTAAATTA
>MQRK01101276.1:0-16085 GCA_001938485.1 Girardia tigrina
CGCGACCGTTGCTATGGTAATCGGGTCGGTTGCCATGGTAACCACGATAACCCATATCGTTGCCATGGCTACGGCCAGGGGGGGGGGTGTAGGCAGAATGCCCATTTTTACCCTACTGACCACACACACTCCATATATTATTATATTATTATCATATTACATTGGAAAATGATGAGACGTTATTGGCTTCCTTTGTCCTCGTTCGATACAGAAACTGCCGCAAGACAGCTTCGAAAGACCCGGTTATTTTGATCTCTGTCATCGATACAGCCGCAAAGGAGTGTTGAAGTAGTTTCTATGGTGTCAAACTCGTTGAAATATTAAACATCGATATCACAGAGTAACTGTCTCGACTGTCCACAGGAATTATTGCCGACTAATTTCGAACTGTCCAAAATCGGGCTTTACTATGGTAATCGGGTCGGTTGCCATGGTAACCACGATAACCCATATCGTTGCCATGGCTACGGCCAGGGGGGGGGGTGTAGGCAGAATGCCCATTTTTACCCTACTGTGGTCTATAGATGGTCGAACAGTTTCGAAGTGTGGACAGATGTATCCGTTTGTTGTCATTCCCACAATTCTTCCACCAGGAAGTCTGCATTTTAAAGTAGAGATATCGAGGACTATATTCTTAATATCATGATGATTTAATGACTGGTAGAGAAAAAAGCTTTAATGTACCCAACTTACTGTTGAGAGGAAAATATACGTTAACTGATTCCAAAGGCGAGGGGGCACTCATCTGGACTCGGGTGTACTTGTGCCCTTTGCTTAGTTTTGGAGTAGTTCAAGTGTTTATCCACATTTCTGTTACAAGTCTCATTTTTTAAATCCAAAATTTATTGTTCATGAACCCTTTCCCCATTAAACGTCTTAATCAAATCCTCAAAATGTCATTATTATTACAACCACTTCTGTCATTATATTTATCACTTTTATTATTATAACAGAAAATTAAAATATAATAATGATTCAAATTGATAATCTGAAACAAATTTACGATAAAATAAGAAAAAAATGACAGTTATAAAAAATAAATGATTTACTTTCAAAATGAATGAAAACTATTAAATCCATTAATCATCTTGGGACAATAATGGACTCTAAAACAAGTATCAAATAACCTAAGCGGATAAAATGATTGTAATAAATAATAAATTCATCAAATTAAATAATAAAACAAATTATTAATAAAATTTTGTTGTTAAATTTCAGTAAATTAATTTCAATATTGTATTTTGTATTTACCAAAACAATTTATTTAAATATAAATTATTTTCAGTAGATATATAATAATATATAAATAAATACATGCAATGTGAAATGCTGATTATTAATTATTTTACAGATTGTGAGTATAAAAAAACCGTATTGATTATCAATAAATAATTCCTTTTATGGAAATACAAAAATCAAGATTCTCTTTGTCATTATCCATTATCAGATTTTCCAAAATAAAAGTTTTCAAATTACAAAATGAAAATAAAAATATATTTTTCAATTTTTTATATTTCTGATTATATTTTTTTAGTAAAGCCAGATCGTAATTCGTTTATTTCTTTTCGACATTTATGATTTTTTTTCTATTATTTATATGTTTATTAATAATAATTATTAAAAGAGAAGAAAATATTTTTGAAAAATACTCTAAAGCGTTTAAATTATTGTTTATTTTTTCAGATAAATTTAGAGAAGATTTTATTTATTTATTATTATTAGGGCTGCCAAGTAGATTCGAAGATTTTCCACTGAAAATATTTTCAAGAAGAATAAAAAAATGATTAAAAATTAAAAATACCTATTGTTAAGATCACCGATACACTAACTATGCAAACATTTATTAATATCACTTTTAGAGTCATCAAAACTGTCTGAAGTTCTTATACCATATGTCATCGTTCTAATTAGTGTAATTTCTGAAAATTAAATGACAATTCTAAAAAAAATTCATAGCATTTATAATTATTTTAACTTTAAAATATTTCATACAACAATAAAAAAGAATTAACTAATTTAAAAATTATTCAAACCTCTAAAATTTCTTTAATTAAAAGATTAAACATGTAGTGTTCCCCTTCAAAACAACAAGCTCTGAGCCCCCATCCGTTTTCCATTAGAGTTCAACGGCAACTCTGTCGAAACTTACTCCATTTCAAGACATTGGGGAACAGACGACGCACCTCCTTCGCTGACATCAACACGTTGTGTGAACGTCGGAGCGCCTTCGGGTTATAGACCAGTATCGATGATGACTCGACTGGTAATTCAGTTTCTGGAGGGGTTGATTATTTTAAAGTTAAGTTCAAATTCTCATTAAGGCAAAGAGAACCTCATGGAAATAAACGTCGACCTGCCCGCGTGCCCCTTGCATGCTACGAGCATTCCACGTCAACCCCAATGAGTCCTTTGACCTCTCGAAACTTCTGTTATTAAATTCCATAATAGGCTTCAACGATATTTAATTATTTTTGTCTGTATATTAAATTTAATCTTCAAAACTTTAAAGTTATAATTTATAATTTTAGATAATTCTATTTTAGCGGTGTCTTGACTCGTTTTTCACAACTTTCAGTGTACCACTAGGATTAATTTTAATTTCATAATTTATGCGACGGTCTACTACTCATTTTATAACTGACTCCTGAATATGACTGTCTCACGAGGGTTTTCAAGATTACGTTCACAATACTAGAGATCGTTATCGATAGTAAAACTTTGTTCGTATTTTCACCTTTGTTCAGTAATTGAGTCGAAGTGTACCCAAGAGTAATGCGGTAACTCTAACTTCTATTTCATTCTCAGACTGAAAGTGTCGCTCAAATAGTTAAGTTGTGCTCATCAATTTTCGAAGGTTTACGCAATTATTTATGATTAAAAATTTACGAAACTACTCACTTTACAACGTTTACAAGACTTTTCATCGTTATATATCCAAGAAACCATTTATCAAATACCGCGCTAATTATTTACTCACGGTGCTATTCGTTATTAAACGCTCATTAATTACAAAATTGTTTAAAAAATATTTCCACAATTGATCATCAGAATAACGAATTAATAAACAAATCAATTAAATTAAGTAATTAATACAGCTCGAGAATTTGGCAATTATAAAGGAACTACTTTCATTCCAGATGCATAGGTATCAAATGATAAAGTAAATAATAAATAATTTAGATTTTACTGAAACAATTTTCGTTCTCAATGTATAACCCAAGAGATATAAATAAGAAATACTAAAATCAGTAAATCGTCATATACTAAAATCAAAAAAATTTTTTTCTTTTTTTTTAAATTTGAACAGAATTAAACGGTATTCGAGGCTTGTGACCAATTTTATTAAATTTTGATAACGAAATATTATCATTAATAGATATAAAATCTGGTCAATGAACTCATTCAAACTAATATACATATTAACACCACCACAACACTTTAATTCATCTTCTATGTACATATCTACAGTTTCCGACACTCTCCACACTTCCTATTAAATGATAATAGGTGAGAATGACCAGATACAAAATCATATATCGTATCAACAAGTCAAATAAGTTATTAAATATCGTATATTGAATCGTAATATTGAGTTAATGAGTCAAAATAAATCGTTACAATGGTTAAGATGATAATGAAAAGAAACCAAACAAAATAAATAGACTTAGGTATGAACTAAGATAGGGTTACCTTTTCGATAATTCGACAAGTACTGCTAGTAATAATTGATTGGTAATCAAGATTTATAATGTTTTCCTCTTCCTCGCAAATCGGCAAATTAAAATTGAAATATAATTTAAATATAATTGGCTCGATCCAATCATGGTTTATAATATCTTCTTCTTTTCCCAAATTTAATTATCAAAATTAATCGTAAAGTATATCGTAAAAATTGATTAGTTTTTTTTAAATTGTCGATAATGATAAATAATAAATAGGTGGTCGGTGTGTGCGTTTGGTGCAGTACTCCCTCAGGTATTTATACCTGGCTGCATATGTATTGTACGCTCAGGTATCCTGTCGGTTCATGAATTTTTTGATTCCCGGTTATGCGATGTTTATATTTCGGAGGCTTGTTTATCCGCGATAACTTGACTATAGCGGATGTTTATCCGTGGTACCTGAAATACTCGCGCTACTTTACGAAGGCCACCCGCGTCAATTTATCGGAGGACGGATGTTTGCGTCTGTCGGTGCATTCCGAAAGTCGCACGGCTGTCTACTTCGGGTTAATTAAGGGTAAGTTTTTAATTAACTTAATTAAGGTTTATTAACTGTTGTTTTTATTTTAGATGCTTTCAAAGGTTCCCCAGCGATCTTGCCAACGTCCTCCGGCCACCTAGGGGTTTACGGTCATCCCTACGACTCGTCCGTCGGCTTCTCCGGACCTCGCCACTTTGTTGGGCGCGGAATACACCTAAACATAACGGGAATAGTCGAGTTATAATTTCTATTCCCAACTTTCACAATAATTCCGTGTTCGCAAGGTGGTGTAGTGGATTGAAGGGGTTTGGCGGATGGTGTCCTCATGAGTAGTGGATGAAAGGGGTCTGGCGGATGGCGTCCTCATACTATTCTCGATCGTAACAAACATGTTTGTTTTAATTTTTGAAAAATATATTACTTTAATAAGAAATTGCCCTATATTATTACATTTTTAAATTAAAATTTTATCAGATTATTAAACTTTTATTTAATTTTAACAATGTTAATTCTGTTCGAATGATCAGTTATCGCATTTACAATAAAGAACCAATTTTCCAACTGGGTGAGAGAATCACAATTCCAATTTCAGCACACTCGAATAAGCATACTACATTCATACATATTTAAAAATATTCCTCCCACTTATATTATATAAGAGTTAAAGATGGTATTTAGGACAATTTAAAGCCGGTATAGAGCATCCATACACGAAGAGGTACACCCCATTGATCGGAAAGCAGTCTCAGTTGTTATCGCCCAATTTATAAAGATACAGGTTATTTGAAATAATAATTTTGTATATTCGAAAATTAAAGGTCATTTGAAATTATTTTTTTAAATGATAAAATTAGCGAGAAGAGCGATGCACTGAAAATTTAATATTTATATTATATATTTTTTCCAGTTTAGGATCGCTAAAATTTACAAAAAAAATGTTTATTAAAATATTTCTTGAAACTGTAGAAGTTGTAATAAATAATTGTTTAAATGTTCGAACTGAGGAATTTTTTTGAATTAGTGATATTGTATTTTGGCATCTTGAAATAAAATTATTGAAGAAATCTTGTATTCACCTGAGTGATATGCAGACCATATCTAAAAGGTAGGCTTTGATCCGAACTTTGACCTACTGATATCCCTCTTGATTGGCGAAAATTTCAGATTGAAATATTTATTATTGTAATAGATATTTCAGAGCAACTGGAGTACCGGTAAGCCTAAAAGAGACGTTGTGATTGATTTCACGAGAGTTGATTCTAGTGTACGAGAACAAAAGGCAGACAAAAAAGACTCGAAAATAGATAGCGGGATGTTTCAAAAGATAAGATCCAAATGCAAGTTTTTAGAGAAGCGGCAGAATTCCGAAGAGTAACAGAAAAGACAACAGCAATTTTTGTCAGGACTAGAAGATGGCCAAAATGATATTATGGTTCTAAATGACAATTGAAGAGGTGAAAAATGTTTGGTACTAAATTATAATAACGATGATTGAACAAAAAAGGAAATAAAATGTGTGATACTAAAAAAAACAATACGATAAAGTCAATTTTAAAAGAGATGACAAAGTCAAGGTGGAAATAAGGCAGATTAGTGTGGTGAGAGAGGAGGTTAAGGTTTTGGGACACGTTGTGAATATAGAAGGTATTTACACAGACCAAACAAGATTAAAGCTATTAAAGAATTTCAGAGATCAAATTGCATGAAGAAATTGAGAAGATTTCTGGGGTTTGAAACTATTAAAGACAATTCATAAAGAGATACTACAATAAGACCAGGGTATGATAAGCATTATGCAGATAGATTAAAAATAAACTTGTATAGACATATACATGTGAATAAGCCTTTCATGAACAGCCCTAATTAATTGTATCAAAAACTTTGAATATTTCACTGCCACGGTCACGTAATTTCTTCAAATCACAAATGACACCTTAATAATCAAAATTTATGAGTTTAAAGAACGCTTTATAACAAAAACTATACCAAATTTACTCAATTATACACAATTTTTACACAAAAATTCTCAAGTAATATTTTTACCTTCAAATTTTAACTTTTATTTTTAAGTGCATTTAGACACTGCCTTTCAAACTCTTCTTTTCTTAGAAACGGTAATTTCTACTGAATCAAAAAGGCATCTGTAAAAAATAGAAAATTTAGAACCCTTTTTCTAATTGAAATTGCCCTTAATTTCCTTTTAGTGCTATGCTGAAAAGTGAAATTTACGGTTCACATTAAATTTACAAGAATGAACTGTTTGGATTTTTAAATAAAAAATCTTCAAAGAAGAGCGCCCTGAGGAGATTGTCTCAATTTTCCATGTCACAAATCCGGCTCTACTTGTGCTGCATCTGCATTGTTTCAAATCGTTCAGAGTAACTTATTTATCACAACTAACAATTATGACCCTCTGGACAGCTGTTTAACTTTTTTTGATATTGAAAATAAATATTTATTTGTCTTTTTGACTATGATATTTTTTTTAAAACAACGCACTCGGTCCACAACAATAACATTTATTTTTCAGATTTAAAAAAAAATTTTTAATGTACAATTAATGCCGGTATATTAAATATTTCATTGATATCAATAAAATATTTTTTTATTATTATTTATTTAATATAATTATTTTAGATTTATTTTGGTTTTAGAGTGATTAATTATTACTTATTATATTTTGTTAAATAAAATAAATATTGTTGGTGTGAGAGCGGGCTTCGCGTGGCAGTTGCTTAATGGCGAAGGTAAAGGGTTGGCGGGTTGTGGGGGCAATAACCTATCAAAGTCTTAAATATTATTCTGTCTGCAGCCTCAGACTCTTATTCGTATTCCCACACGCGGAAAGATGCGAGCATCTCAAGAGGTTGAGAGGATCGTCCCCCCTTCAGTAATGACAATTGGCTTGCAAACACCTGGCAAAATAAATTCAGTCCAATTGATATCACTCTCATTCAAAGCAGGCACGTGCAACTCGCAGCGCTCTGTCTCCTAACTCACCATTATTGCGCCCATCCCGCGAGATGATATTGATCGAAAGATCGAAAATTGCTGAAGTATCGCGAGTATTCAAACGGCATCGCCATCGATACAGATCTCAGTCTTCTAACGCTCTCATAGAGACCCCAGATCATCAAATTATCAATCGAATCCTTTTTCGTCATCTCATTGTTCAACAACAGTCCAAATCGCACAACAAAACCCACTGCATTGATGTCCTCATACCGATTTATCGCATTTACCACACATTTACAATCGGTAATCGATAAAATCAATTTGAAATCCATTTGAACCATTTTCAATATTCGGTAGATCGTTTGAATTTTGGCGATGTGTAAAGCGCAATTGTTATCGCTGACGAAAACAATGTTTACATTTTCGACAAGACCGTGTGGGGACAAGAAACCGCAATCAAAATTCGCGATACAATTCATAATTTCGTTTGTGGCAGAAATGTTTAAAAAAAGTTACAATTCAAAAATCTTATTTTATTTTTAACAACAATGTTTTTTCCCAAACAACAATTTGTCGTAAAAAAACTTTCCCCCAAGCTATCAAGAATCTCAAGCAAAAAATGAAAGTGGAGAGGATGTCGAGCATTATATCAATCGTATTGAATTCGCCATTGAGGTGTTTGGTTTAGAAGTAAAACAGGTTCCACTCTTTGTTATGATGTTAGATGAGCCTGAATATTACATGTGAAAAGGAGTATCAATAGGTTATCAAAGATATTAAAAGAGAAATGAGCGAAATTTTCGGTTTGAGCTAATTTGATGCGTTACTACTACTTTGCAGAAAGAAAAGTCTACCATGTGATTAATTAGATGTTTCAGCAGTTGAAATCAAATAACTGGTCAAGGCTGTGGTCAGAGATTGTGATCTGATTTATGCATTTTATTCAATTTTGTTTATTCACAGCTTGCCAGATCAGTTTAAAAAAGACATGCAGTCGAAATTGGACAATGATTTCACATTCAAAAGTGTAATCAACATGGTTGAAAAGATATCATCTTATCAGCATAAGTAAGAAGTGATTACAGTGATTTACAACAAACTTCGATGTATCGGATACCATTGACTTGGACACTTACAAATTATTTGTAAGAGTAGATATTTTAAATATGGATACATATTGAATCATATCGTAAAGTGTCGGGAAATGAAAGTGGAGAAGAGGATCTAGGTCCAACCTCCACCCCAAAAACGAATACATGACAAAATATTACATTTGGATGAGATGATGGTGCAGCTACTGGCCATAAATGTGCATATAAAAAGCCACAATACTCCAAGGAAAACTATGCCAGACAAGTGGCAATGAATCTCTTTAAAAAATCTCAATCGCCATTAGTTTACTCATTTTCAGAGATGATTAAGAATTTAATGATCCGAAAAGCGTTCATGTATTGGGAAGAAGATGAATGCAATAATCAAAACTGACAGTAGTGCTATTCTTATCAAAAGAGGATGCACGATGTCACGAATAGACAGGGTAACGAACATATGTTTGGTAACATTTTGCGACAATCAGGTGCAAATCCTTGATTAAGTCCAACTATGCGCGATGCTGCTTGATGAAATTGACTAGGTACCTATTAAAGTGACTGTGGTTTAAAGACTACATGTAGATGATAACATATTCATTGGAAACGATATTATTCTCGGACATGATGTTTCGGAATTTTAAAAAATATTTTTTTATAAAATTTATTGTTATAATTTATATCAATATCCTTCTTCTTCCTTCTTCGAATTAAAATATTAATTCGCTTTTTTTGAGCAAACAAAGAATAACAAAATCACTAAATTATTTATGCTTTGTTTTATATTAAAAGATATATGTATAAATAAATTAAATAACTAAAATTAAATAAAAAAAGAATTAATTTAATTAAAATAAATAAATAATTGATTTATATTCAAATCCAAACAAAGAGTTCTTTGCAACAAAATTTAGGATTAACTGAACTATCGCCAATGACGCATCGAGAGTGTATGTGTACCAAAATTAGAGACAGTCTGAATTGATTGAAATATCATAGGAATCGCTCTGATTCGCTAGTCAATCAGAGCGAGTAGTCAGTCATTTCATTATTTACTATCTTTTTGAAAATTTTGTGTCTTTGATTGTTGTCAAACTGTCAAAAATTGACATTTATTTTCCCTTCCAGTTTTATTATCAAATCTAAAATCAAAAAGGGTTCTCAATAATAAAATTAATTTTTAATCCATATCACAGGAACCAAGTGAAACACTATGCTAGGACCACCAAGATTCAACTGAACACCAGGGAAAACCAATATCTGTAATTAACCAATTGTCCCTCCTACCAGAATTCTTTTGCCTGCTTTATACACAAAGCTGGACTTAGTAAAGAATTTTATGAAAACCTTGAATAAAGATGATACTGTGATGTTGATTTTAAAAGACATCTTTCCTAAACTGTCAGCTGGAAAACTGAAAGAGGGTGTCTTTGTGGGACCAGACATACGTAGTCTGACGAAGAATGAACAGTTAAAGAATACCTTGACATCCTTTGAAGGTCGAGCTTGGGAAGCAGTGATCAACACCATGAGAAATTTCCTGATTTAGTACTTAATATATAAAATAAAAGTTATACCTTTGATTTTTTAATATTTTGCCTTCTTTTCCAGGTATACACCGGTTAAATGATTACAAGGATGTTATCAAGAAGATGATTGTTGCCTTCAAAGACGTGAGTGTGAATATTTCATTGGAGATTCACTTCTTAAGAAGCAATCTGAATGTTTTCCATTCAGACTTGGGAAATATTAGCGGCAAACATAGTAAGCGATTTCACCAGATGCTCATTCATAAGTGCCGGAACCGGGAGGGGGCTGGTGGGGCTTTAGCCCTCTCAGATTTTGACAATAAGATGTAATAAACAGTTATATAAGAAAGTGAAAAGTATTATGTTAAAAAAACACTGGACATCATTTTTTGTCAAACTACAAAACATACATGAGGTTTTTTATTATTACAAGAATGTTCGTTTCTAAAGTATGTTTTAATATGAGTGTTTTAAAACACATGGTGGGCTATTATTTAATGCGCTATAGGCCTACTACGGATAGTTTTGCATACAGCAAAGGCTGAAACCATTCTCTACTTGTTGCATGGAAATGTTATTTCTGGCATCGGTTCAATGGTATGGTTTCTTATTTTTTTTCTAATAGAATTTTCTAATTGAATACTTTAGTAAATTAAATTTTATTTAAAATGCGGAAACTGGTGTCAGATTCATTGTGTTTTAGCCTATCGAAATGTACATGTAAAAAGGACCCTCATTTATTGTATGACACAATGATTTTTGCAATAAAATTCCATTTATTACTTTGTTATTTTCTCCATTCACTATTTGAACCTTATTGATAATTATAATAAATTTACTTTATAAAATCTTTAAACTAAACATTTTGTATACTTAAGTATAAATGGTGCTACAGCTCATATATTGTACACTAAGTCTTCATCTTTACAAGTTCAACAGTCATCTGAATTGTAAGTTTTTCTGTAATGGTGTTTTTGAACTTCACACTAATGGTTTTCGATTTTATTCTGTGTCATGTTACATTTGAAATCACCTATAATTAATTAAAACAATGTGTGTCACACTGAATGCTGCACCTCAGAAGTGTCATTTCAACCAAGTTTAGAGAATATTTTGAAAGACAACCGTCGAGATAGTGGCAAGAGTTCATTTAGAACTTTTCAGTCTCATTGGTACAAGGAATTCACGTGGATATCGCTGTGTGTTTAAAACATTAAAGTATTTTGCTGTAAAGTTCGTACATTAACTAAAGGAAATCGCATAACCTTCAGTAAAAATTTGGAAACCGCTTTTACAATTAATGGCTTTTTAAAAATGGAAAAAGGTAGTCCAGCGCTTTAAAATCAACCCAACGAGTCAAGCACATATGGAAGCAGCAATGAAGCAAGAACTAAGAAACGGAAAGTTCGTTTTGTCTCAGTTAAAGGAGCAGTACGGTACAGTACAAGCCTTTTTTTATACATATTAGCAGTCTCCGTTATCTTGCTCGACAAAGTCATGGAATTCATGGACATGAAAGTGAAGAAGGTGTCCTACATCAGCTATTGAATCTGAGATGTGAAGACAATGACAGATTAGATATTTGGATTTAAGATGATAATTACACTTCACCAGTTATCCTCGATGAATCAATCAAAATTTATTCGAATGCGACAGTTGATGATGTTAAGAGACATCAGAGGCTGTATACTCGGCAAATATTTTCTCGTCCGTGTCCGATCAGGACAACTCGGGAAATCAGATAAAGACTGGTACAGAGAAATCAATAGATGATCGCAATATTTCCTCGGCTGATAATAACAAACCTATATCTGATTACTGCGAATGCATTGGTATATAATCCGCCCAAAAAATTCTTACTTGAAAGATATTCGTTGACATGCTTATGAGATCAATGACATCGCGGAAACCATTTTCCAAGACCACTACAATCTGGAATTTGACAAAACAATCTGAGAAATACAGCAATCTCGAGTAAAGAGAAATTATTATGATCGAAATAAATAGACAGCAGTTCGTCAATCAAAAGTGAGAGAATTCCTTATCGACTTGAACGGTTCCAGGTTTGATATCGCTAACAGTCGATTGTTTCGAACCCAGTTAAAACTATACAATAAGTTTTATAAATCAAATGAACAAAATCGATCAGTTTCAGAGCGACAACCGCAATACGACGACGAAATTATCAATAGAAAACTTTCTGGGAATAATAAAACGAAAAAGAATAAATACAATGATGATCTATAGCGACTGAATCCTCCAAAGAATAACCTGGAAACATTTTGACAATCATTTAAGGACTTTAAAACATCTCGAGAATTTAAGGATCAAGAATCAATGGATATTGATAGATATAGTTCCGACCATAAATTGACCGAAACTCCAGTCTCAGTCTTCAAACCGATTGACATAAATTTATCGGAGCTTAAAGAAAATATAACTCGAGTCACTCGACAGACAATGCTCAACAATCTTAGAGCTAGCTTTATCACAAATATTTCTCAAATTATCGATATTTATTTCCAAGAAAAATCCAATTATTAGTCAATCAATAACGGATCATTCAATAACAATCATTCCGTGTTTTATATATAAACGGACAATGACAAGACAAATCATTTTCCAGACATTTTACAATAGTGCGTGTTCCAACTTAAACTCCACACAACTTAGAAAACACTCTAAAATTCCGATAAAATTCATACAATAAATAATGATATAACATCTAATTATTGAATCTAGTAAAAAGAATGACCACCATCGAATAGAAAATAGAGTCAGACTTTGGAACAATTAAATAATATAAATAATCTTTCATTCCAATTCGGTTCTAAGATTTGAACGAAAAACATGTGCAAAACAAGCTTGAAGGAATCGATCACATCCATTTGGAAAATCAAAAATAAGGGCGCGATAAATTTCAAACTTTAAAATAAATTCGACAAGGAAATACGAAGATGAGAATCGACTGATTTGAAGCTCTTTAAAAAAGAAAACAAAATCTATTTACTGAACGCTTGCTCAAAACAATTATCAAAATATATTGATAACAATTTTTCTCTTTTTGCCAAACAGTAGGACAAAACTGGTGAGACAGTTACCCATTGAAAGCCAATGCACATCTGTAGAGTAAACTAGTCGGTGAAAATTTTCATCATGACAAGCATCCTGAAAAAGTCTGTATTGAAGAGCCTGGTTTCTTATTTAATTGACACATGAAACAACGGTTTGAAGAACAGCAATAAGATCACGGTTAACGATATATTTAGAGATGGAAACTGGTTAGAAACGTTTTAAATCATTGACTTTTTGAATTCCTGAATTTTTGAATAACACTTTTTATAAATGTAATTCATAATTTTGCTGTGGACCTCTTGGGGTCTAAATCAAATCGGTAACATGGATGAAGTACCGATAATCTTTGATATACCGGCAAACTATACAATGGACCAAAGAGGCACTCATGATATTCAAATTTTCACAACAGGTGCTGAAAAATGTGCTATACTACTGTGCTTTGTGTTACAGCAGATGGCTCAAAACTACCGCCTTATGTAATATTTTGTTGCAAAACAGTTCCTTCTGTCAAGCATCTAAAAACATTATAGTCTCAGCCAATGAAAAGTTTTGTATGAACTCAACAGAAACTCTTTTGTGGCATGAAAAAATCTATGTGAAGCGCAATAATTCGTTCTTTGATAGGAAATCTTTATTGATATTGGATGCTGCTCCTGGGTACAAGACTGACACGGTAAAATCACGGTTTAAAGCCCACGAAACCTTGATTGCAATGATTCCGGGAGGTTTGACAAAGAAACTCCAAGTTTTAGACCTAACTGTTAACAGTCAACTGTTAAGTCATTTAAAGGGCGATTATGTAATCAATGGGAGAGTCGGATAATTAACGACTACAAGGAGTACACCAAATCAGGCAATATTAAGCGTGCGTCATACGATGAAATTTGCGATTGGATATCGGAAGCATGGGATGAGGTTCCACAATCAGTCATCTTTAATGGTTTCAAGAAAACAACCCTTAATTTTTACAATCAAAAAGCCAACACATCAGAACTTGAGATTATTGAGGAAATGGAATCGACTGATGAAGAATTGAACCAAGAAAACGATGATATTCGTCAAAAAATAGCTCATTTTTTATATGATGACGATAAATTTTGTAGTGATGAGGAAAAAGAAATCGAATAAAAATTGCTCATTTATGTTTTGAAAGAATAAAATTTTCATCTCTTTATTCATGTAGTACTCTTTGCTAATGTGTTATTTCATTTTAAAAAGTTTTTTTCTAATAAGCTACTACCCTCAAACCCGATTTTAGGGAAATTTATAACATAGAGTTTATAACATTAACTTTTATTCTCAAGCTTTGATATTTACAGCCAAATATGATTTGTTTCGTGAATCGTAGTATTAAGAACACCAATTTGAGTGTTCATATTTTTATTTGAACAACAATTTTGATTGTCCTTAAGACAATCTTTGTCAAAGCTTTCGTACATTTGCGTTCAAAACTAAATTGATTAATGCATTAATTCTTATTGTTTTTTAGCAAATGGAGAAATAAATATTTTAATAAAATATTTACTAAAAACTTATTGGATAGAAATTAAAATGATTATTAAATATTTAAAAAATATTAATTTGATTTATTTATTAAAAATTGTAAAAACTAATTAACTTATTTAAAATTGTAAAATTATTTGAAATTAAAAATAAATTTAAACATTACATATTTTTAGATAATAAGAATTCAAATATCAATCATCCATCTGGGTAGGAGAGACACAATTTCAAATCAACATAGACATTCAAACACAAAACATCAAACATTCAAAATATTCCTCAAACGCAGTTTTCAAGGATTCTAAATATTTTCAAAAAGGTTTAATTTTTTTAAATTTTTTTAATAATTTTTTTAATTTTAAGACTAAAATCGATTAAATTGGCAAGAAATTTGCTTCACTTTTTCACTAAATATTTCTTCTAGTAATCATTTCCCAAGTTATTTATGTCAGTCTTTGAAATAAATAAATTCCTTGCATAAATTAATAAATAATTGTATTTCTTTGATTCTAAGACATTATTAATTCTAAGATGAACTCTTAATTTGAAATATAAAATATTAATCTTCAAAACTCAAATTTTACTTTTTTACTTTTAGAATAATTATATTTTTAGAAAATGATCCGTTTTCTTTTCAATATGCTTTTTGAAATTTATTTTGAAGACAGCAGAATCATCTGGATATTGGTGCCGAGAGCAATGGGCTAGTGAGGGGATTGCCCCTCCTTGAAAATCGGATATTCTAAATTTCTTTCAAATTCTTTAACCCTTTCCTGTCTGAATAAAGAATTAAATTGGCATCCTTAAATCACTTTTGCAACTTTGAAATGATAAAAACAAAATGGCGTTTGATAAAACATGTGTAAGAATAATTTGTATATTCGTCTATTGATCAGAAATAAAAATATTATTTGTATTTTGCCATAGATGCCTATAAAATATTAAAATGAAACATGATTCCATATGACATCAATAGCCAGGAAAGGGTTAATTTATCATCAATATTAATTCTTAAATTATAGTGTTACGACAACAATAATATTTGAAATTTTTCAAACACTACTATAATAACAAGTTTACTAGGTAGAATATTAAATATCTTTTTAATCTTTATGACAATTTCATCTGGGGTTAATAATCTTGAACTGCTATACAGTTTTAAATGTAAAATTTTAAGATTTATTAATTTTGGATTAAATTTTATAATTTTGTTAATTGTTTTTGTTTGAATAAAGTTTTTTATAAGGAGATTTTTAATTTAGTTCGCTGATCAAAATTTGAATGGTTTTAAAAATTATTTTGAACTGAAATCAAATTGAAAATTTTAAAAATTAAGTAGAATGATAATTAAATATTTTAACTTTGAATTTAAAACTATTCTTTATAAATTTATTTGATTTAAAATATTAGTTTAGTAAAAAAAATATAGTCGAAATTGTCTTTCCACTATCCATTTGTATTATGATGATATGGACTCGAATAGAATATCTCAATTTTGAACATTTTAACTGTATTTTTGAACAAAGCCGATTAAAATGTTTTCCTCTATCAACATGGATTTCTTTTGGACATCCAAACTCTATATCCATCTGTCCAATATCACTCTACGCACTGTTTTTAAGCACTTTTCATATACCTTCACTGTATTTCATCTTGTCAAGAATGGGCCATTTACTTTTGCCTATATCTCAGCATTTAGACCACATAGAAACTTCAAATTTTCACTGAA
>MQRK01101331.1:0-11027 GCA_001938485.1 Girardia tigrina
GGTGCAGAACCGCCATTTTCTCCCTACTGTTGTGGCTTTTTTTAACTGTATTGAAAGACCTTAGGTATGAATGGAAATAATGAAACACCTTTGCACTTCTATATCAACTATTACTCGCTTTTATATTTCCTTCACCCACCCCATGGTCGAGCAGTATTTGACAGGACTCAGAACCATACATAAAAATATAAAAACGATAATTGATAAACATTGGAAATAAATTTATACAGTCGACTCTCACTAATCCGTATATCATGGGACCGCAAAAATGTGCTTTGGGCTGATTAATATAAATAAAAGATCTCTTCATTTTTTGTGACAAAAAAGAAGAAAAGGACAGTTTTTGCTCACATGGAAGTATAGGAAGTATAGAAACAAACCAGTCTTTAAACTACTAGGCCGACCCGAGCCCACGGCAACTCTGGGTGCAAGCACACAACACCGCTGCCAACCGATCACAATATCGCTTATAGACCCGATCTCCCCAGAGATTTTTTTCACCGAAGCCATCACTTTCACCACCAAACAATTGAAAATAAATTTTCTCGTAGACTCTGGTTTCTCAGTATCACTTCACCACTCTCTTTCAGACCAAAGCAGAATTTCTACAATCTTGACGTCCTCAGAGCAGCAAATGGGTCCCCGATTCGAACAACAGGATCCAAAATACTGTATTTTACCCTACCATCTTTCAAACAGTCTTCGACATGGATGTTTATAGTGGACGACATCAAATGCCCGATCTTAGGAGCCGATTTTTTCATGCATTTTGGCATCCTCATTGACTGTCAAAACAAACAATTACAGAACACCACATCAAAAAACAACACTCACAAGCACTCAACACCTATACTAAAATAGAAAATCTTACAGAAACTGACAAACAACCATTATTCCAACTTAATCACAAATACATCAAAATACGTTCATTTTGCCAACAAATTTAACAAACCAGTAAATCAACCTAAACACGACATTACAACAAATAGAAACACAAAAACATGCAAAAAAGCACAACACACAACTAACAGCCAACTACAACAAACACTTCACAACACCATAGATCATGAAAACATTAAACCATACACGGCATCACTACCACAAGAACTAATCGATTATATTAACACTACCTACAAGAACACAATCATTAAGTCAAAGACAGTCAATTCCAAGTATAGCACGCAACACAACATAATCCCCACATGCCACCCTATCAAACAAAAACTACGACCGTTACCACCAGACATACGCTCAGCTTTCGTGAAAGGATTCCTGACGCTCGAAAAAGATGGAATCGTGTGTCGTTAAGCATCACCCTGGGCCACAACACTGCACATAGTCACCAAAAAGGACGGTACCGTGAGGCTATGCGGAGATTATAGACTCCTCAACTCTGCCACAGTCCTAGAAAGCTACCAACTCCCGCTAATAACCGATATCTTTCCCCGTATTACCTCGTCTACCATTTTTTCGACGATCGATTTCCACAAAGCCTACCACCAAGTACCGGTAAACCCAACAGATATCGCTAAAACAGCCGTTACAACACCTTTCGACCTTTTTGAATACATCCGGATGCCTTTTGACCTGCGCAATTCCGCACAAACCTTTCAGATGTATAGAGACGAAATTCTCGCCGATTTCACTTTTGTGCACCCTTACATTGACGATATACTCATCGTTTCACCCAACACTAGGGTACACATCCAACACCTCCGACTAGTTTTCTCACTATTACAAGATGCTAACTTACAGATAAACTGGATCAGATTTAATTTCGTTCAACCATCAGTTACCGTCTTAGGCCACACCTTCTTGGATCATGGTCACTCACAACTCGTTATCGACTGCAATCCATTCAGTCCACCACATCACCGAAAACCGTCTCCGACCTCCGCAATTTTCTAGGAATGGTGAATTATTTTCACAGATTCGTCCAAAACTGTTCATCATTAACGGCACCACTTTCTGCAGCCAGCTCAGGACCCGAAAAACATGTCATTCAATGGTCAGAAGAATTCAAGCAATCATTCGAAAGGGTCAAGACAGCCCTGAAAAAATTAACCGTTTTAGCTTACTCCATAAAAGGTACACCTTTCGAGCTCATTACAGATGCTTCAAATGTTGCAGCTGGCACAGTGCTGTAACAAATTATCTCTGGCAATGCAGAGCCCATAGAGTTCTTCTCTTACAAATTCAACCCCACCTAGCAACGTTATTCTGTGTTCGATCGAGAACTGCTCGCCATTTTCCTCGCCGTCAAACATTGTAGACTGCTTTTAATTGGTCACCACTTCGTCATAAAAGCCGATCAAAAACCATTTATTTATATACTATCCATGAAAGACCCGTCACCAAGCAAACAACGTCAAATATCCTTTCTTTCCGAATTCAGTTTCTCGATAATGCACATCCCCGGCAAAGACAACGTTGTCGCTTACTGCCTCTCCCTTTCAGTCACATCAATCGATTTCCAACAAATTTTCACACCAGAAAAGCTCCGTGAAAATCTACCATCCGCCAACGATTTATCGAAATTCACACAAATATCCACAATCGAGGGAATAAAGTTCGACCTTTCACTTCCAGGCACCCCAAGACTAATACTTAGCGAGACCTTGCGTAAAACAGCTTTCGACCACATCAACAACCTCCAGCACCCCAGAAACGCTAATACATGCAAACTGTTATATACACGCGTGATCTGGCCAGGGATGCGGGGTGACGTCCATCAATGGGTCGAGTAATGTCTTTCGTTCCAAAAATACAAGGGTAGCCGAAAGCTAAAACTACTTTTCATCAACCCGATTCGACACGGTCCACATTGACTTCGTCGGACCTTTACCATTAAATCTAGGTAATCAGTATCTTTTAACGATGATTGATAGAGCCACCAAATGGCCGAAGCCGTTCCATTCCGCAACATCGACACAGAAATGATCACCAAAATGTTCCTATCCACGTGGGTCTGCCGTTTCGGCTGCCCAAAAGATCTAATCTCCGACCAAGGAAGGAAATTTGAGGCCGGTTTATTCAAGGACATAGTGAGACACCTTAGGACCACTCATATTCAAACTTCAGAATATCATCCTCAAGCCAATGGCATAATCGAGCGTTTTCACCGCACTTTCAAAAAATCAATGCGAATCCTTGCCGAAAAGACCAATAGTAGGATCGATGTGTTCCCTTTCGTACTTTTCGGTTAGCACAACACTTTTTTCTGCCACCAACACTTCATCAACTCAGGCTGTATTTGGTCATTCCAGACGTTTCATCGCTGACCTCATCGATCAAAACGCCCATCATCCGAATCAGACATCCAAAAAGCAAGACTCCACTTCGAATTCCTTGGCGACGATTATTACTGTAAGGCGTATAACAATTTCAAGCCGCACCTACCGAAGTCACTATACGGTGCCAAATATCTCTTGTTAAAAAACCAACAAGTATCCGGTTAAGCTCTATCATTCATAGGCCCATTCAAAATCCTCCAGCTCTTTTCACATAATGCCAAAATTCTAAAAGACAACAAAGAAATAATTTTTCAATTGTCCAACACAAAACCTGCATTTTTATTGATGGATCCAGCGAAAGAGCAATCACGCACGCTTCATCGTCCCAACATGACAACCTGAGCAATCTAACCGACATTCTGGCCACACCAATGAAAACACCTGCCACAAAAACCTACATTTTCCAAACACAACAAAGCAACAATGACACGCACACCATACAACAATCAAACAACGAAAATACAGAACACACGAACAACACAATCAACGATGCCACAATATCTGAACAAACACAACACAGTAAATACACCATGGTACACTACCCAAAGGAGTAACTCGTTTGTCTTCTCGATAATCCACTTTTATCACTTTTCTTTGCAGTATGCTATACATTTTTCGAACACCATAAAATAGCCTATACAAGCTTCTAAGCAAAACATTAAACAGATCTAACGAATATCGCTAACAAACAGTACAAATAATCACGCAATCAGGCACACGCAACTATTGTCTTCGAGAGCGGTTGGCTATGTTGTGTACCACAACATTTTAACAGCAAAAAACATAAAAAATCTATTTTTTGCCATGTAAAAATTACTTATTTTATTGTGTTGAAAAATTATTTTCAATGTATATAAAAACAATACGCTAAAATGGTATTGTTTTATTGTACTAATTAAATAAAATTTTATAATGCCCGAGTCAATTTTTTTTTAAAACCAAACTTTGTCGTTTTTGTCTCACATTAAATGAAATAAATTTCCAAAATGGTCATCACAAATAACAGTTCCAGTCCGCGAAAATCATTCACTAATGTCAACAAATCGACTAGTTCCATCGGAATTCCATCTATTTTTTCAAAAACCAAAATCCGAAAAACTTCGTTTACCGTTTTCCCTCCTCATTGATCGTCTCTTCACGAAAAAATCAAGCGACAAGCATGCCAAATAATCGACAATCAAAAACGAAAATGGTCCGACGAAGAAGCCTTATCGATATCGCACAAATTGTACTCGAATCCGTCGAATTTGTGCGAAGAAATCCAGTAGACAAACTCGTACGCGTCTTTGTACAATTTTTCTATTTCTTCGTCTTCTGGCGCTTGCTCGAATAAAGCGATCGTAAATTCAGACTGCACTAAGAAATCGCAATTGTCACTATTAACAACATCCATATGAGTTTTANAACATTTATTAATATCACAAGAGCATTCACTATTTGACATCTCTCTTGATCAATATATTTCTGAGTTCATACTAATTATTTTCAATAAATGAAAATCTGTTAATAAAAATTATTAATTATAAAGAATCTAATTGGTTAAAATTAAATCTAAACATTTTTTAAAAAATAGAACATATTAAATTAATATATTAAAATTTTAAATTACATTAAAAAATAAATAATACATTCAAAAATTATTTTAAATCTTTTTACTTTAAAGTTAAATTAAATTGTTTTTAATTAGTAAGAATCAAAATACCAATCATCCATCTGTATAGGAGAGGCACAATCCGAATCAACATACAACATGCACAATATCAACACACAATTCAAAACATTCCTCACAGTCACCACCGATAAAGAATCGATATTGCGCGATGAACAGTTTCTATTGAATCCGTATTTGTTCGAAGAGATCGATCGATCGTCATCGTTGTCAATCGAGCCGATAGAAGATCAATCGAATAAAATCATCACTGATGGAATTTGGTTCGCACCGATCGAGAGTGCCGTGGATGCCCACAAGCAAAACGGCCGACCCGGCGACCGGTTAAACCGATTTTTATATCGGTTGCTACCACAACCGGGACGACTCCGGTCGAGTCACTAAACCAATCAATGATACTATATAATTATGTTTTTTTATATGTATTGAGCTAAAAGAAATATTAATACTGACAAAATTCCTCTGATAAAAAAATTATTAATGATGAAATTTATTGATAATAGGATTTGACAAATGATAGAGATTATTGATTGTAAAATTTGTTGTTGAAACAATTTCCAAATGATAAAATTTATTAATAATGAGAGGAATTTTTACAGAGATAAACCAATTTCAATTGATTATTGATTATATTATTATATTATTGATTATATTATTGATTAATCTCAAGCTAATTGTTGGGTTTTTGTTAATTATTATTTTTAACTCTCTGTTAATTGAAATCTTTGAAGGGTTGGTAATCATAGTAATTTTGACCGTTCTTTGTATGAGGAAATTTTATTTGTCATGCATGTATGTGTATGTGTTTTTTATGTTGAAGCTGTTGAAGGAACATCCGCTTAATATTTGGACTTCTTAAGATACTAGTCTTAAATATTCAACTGCAACGGTTTTCTTATTTTGTTTAACGGATTTTCCTTGGATCCTCGTTGTAGTAGCCAACCATATAAAACATACATGATATAAAACATTAAAAAAACTTAATAGAAACACAGAGAATTTCAAAAAAAACTCTCAATGACAAACTTTTCGTTTTTTCATATTTTGGGTGAAAGTTATTTGACACTGAAACATATTTTTTTAAAGATATCAAAACGTTTTTTATGTAATATTTTCTTCGACGAGTTAAAGTTAGATTGTAATGCAACTCAGAGATCACAAAATATATTTTGATGTATAGATCAAAGAAAGCCTTTCAAATGCACAGGTTAACAAAAAATTATTCTTTTTCAAGATAATACTCGGTCGTATGTCCAACAACTGATCCAATAAAAGTTGAACGAATTGAACTTCGAAGCTCAGCATCATCCACCATACTCCCAGAGCCTCTTGTCCGCTGACTTCTACAATTTCTAGCATCTGGACAACTATTCCTTGAAAAGTGGTCCAAAAACAAAGATGATATTAAAAACAATTTTATCGCTTTCATTATATCCAGATGATTGGATTTCTACACTATTGGCATAAATAAAGTTATTCCTCAATGGTCAAAATGTGTTAATTGCAATTGTTTTTATTTTAATTAATAATATTGTTTTAAAATTAAGTTACATTAATTTAAAAGTAAAGTTCAAAAACCTGCATTTCTTTTGCAACAACCTAATATTTTGGTTTTATTCTTAATAGTGAAAGAAGGGGAAAAATTCGCATTCTGCCCCACCCCGGGGGGTCACCTGTTGCCATGGCAACGGTCACGGTTACAATAGCAACGGTTCCGGTAACCATGGCAACGGTCGCGGTTACCACGGCAATGGTCGAGGGTACCTTAGCAACGGTACCGGTTCACTTGGTAATGCTTCTGATTGGTTCCAAGGCCCTTAGCCTAGGCAGCAACGGTCGCGATTTGTCCCTGATACCCTATAAACGTTTCTCATACGTTCCAAGTTCCTTAGCAACGGTTTCCGTTACCATAGCAACGGTAACCAAGGAATATTTTTCATTAGTAACGGATACAGTGAGTCAAGGCGGTTGTAACGATGGTAACGGTTACCGTATCCCTAGAAACCGTAGAAAAAAGTGCTAATCGATCACTACACTGTGCCAAGATGTGCTAATCGATATTACACATTGTGCCGCACATTTCTAATGTTCAAGCAAAGTGCTTTTTAAGTTGCACATGTGCAAAAGTGCAAAAATTAATACATAAAATTTTTGGAAAGTGCTAGTGCGAAAAATCGGTATCATATGTTTGATGTAGATTTTGATTCTCTATCTGAATGTTCAAATAGAAATTTCATATATTGATTAATTTTTCCTATAATTAGCAAAATGTGCATATTTACACAAAATACACATCGATTTTAGAGACAGAAGAAAGTCGAATATCAAAAATGTGCTCATGCACTTGAATAATAATCCATATACGTACATTCAGATTCCATATCAACATTTTCGAAAAAGTGCTGATAAATTGATTTTTCGAATATTTCTGAAATTCTCAAAAAAGTGCTCAAAAATCTATTTTTTCGTATATATCTGAAACCCATATGATATCCATCATAATTCAAATTCCCGCCTTGTGTCTACTTATTAAAAGTGATTCATTAAAACAAATTAATAACAAGTGTTTGTTTTATTATATTAGAAGTAATATATAAATAATATTATTATAATATGTTTTGTTTTAATGTATCAAATAAAATAAATATAATAAACGTTATAAGATATCGCGACATCCAGACATTTTGTCATTATTTCAAAATCCGTTTGGAAAATCAAGCTGCTCCTGCTAAAATGAAGTGGAAGTGTAAAACCTTTAATGAACTTAACCAGCTTTATGATCCGTTCATAATAAAAATCTTTTGCCATACAAAAATGTTTAAAATGTTGAGTGAAAGGATAAATAGCAAGCAGTTCTTTCCTTGTTATGCAATAACCAATTTCATGTTTATTCATTTTATGGGAATTATATGCAATTACTCTTTCTCTTCCACGCATGTCTTTCTGTGATAGCACCGCTCCTATTGTATCAAAACTTGCATCTGTATCGAATATAAAGTCTTTTGAAAAATCAGAGTATGCCAAAATTGGTGTAATCATTCTTTCTTTTTATTTTTGAAAAGCTTCATCACATTCTTCAGTCAAAATCAGTTTTTTATCCTTGCTCTTACCACATAAACCTTCTAAAACCTTTGCATATCTAGCGTAATCCTTTATGAGTTTCCTGTAGTAATTCGTTAAACCCAAAAGGCTTCTTAAATGTTTGATACATGATGGGTTTTGAAATTTTCTAATTGCATCAATCTTTGTTTTATTTGTCTCAATACCTTCTTTACTTATGACATATCCTAAAAATTTTGTTTTTCTACTAGGAATTGACATTTCTCTGGATTTATTCTCAAGTCGGATTCTTTAATTTTCTCAAATGCGTTATGTATTCTTTGAAGATGTTCTTCTCTATCTTTTGCAAAAAGCAAAATATCATCCAAATATACGACTACTTCTTTCCAATTCAAATCTCCTAGAACTTTCACCATTAATTCTTGAAAGGTAGCTAGAGCCGCTGCAATTCCAAAAGGCATTCTTTTAAAACAATATTGATCATTCTTTGTTGAAAACGCAGTTTTAATCTTTGATTCTTCTTCTAATTCAACCTGATAATATGCATTTCCCAGATCGATTGTACTAAAATATTTTTCTCCATTCAACGTGTTTAACATGTCATCCATATATGGCATGGGAAATGCCGAAGCAGGACGTTTTGGTGCAAGGTCGTTTTGGCGCGACGTCGTTTTGGCGCTGTGTCAACTGTTCCCACCCTAACCCATTTTTTTGCGTTTATAAAAAATTTGTTTTCTACAGATGGATACTCAAAAAAACATTTTACTCAAACATTTTTTATTAAATCAAAAGTCCGTGTTTATTAGTCCATCAAAAACTTATGAGCGATTCCTTTAAGGTACTTGATGATGTTTCGTTCTCTGTAAGTCCCAACAATTGTTCTGATCCTGGCATCTGCAGCGACGTATTTTCTGCCCTTTACAGGCGGCTGATCTCCACGAACGAATTGCTCATATATAAGGTCACATCCTTTTTGAATACCTCGAATGCCGTCTATAAATTTCCAAATATTTGGATGATCCACCCCGAATTCGGCTTGCAATCTTCGATGTGCTGCTTCCACATAGTTGTTGGTTCGATCATCTCCATTCACTGTTCTCTCGTAGGCAGACCACATATGAGAAGGAAATAATGCACGATGTCGAGTCTGGTTACTATTTTGACGTTCAATATAGACATGCTCAAACCAATCTATTATTGATGTGACGTCCTCCACAATTTCGTTTTCCAGTGCCTCCAAAGCACCATCAAGGTCATCAATTGAAATAAAGGAGAGAGCGACTATCATTCTGGCAGACAAATCGAATTCAAGATCGATGTTATATTGGCTAAGCAGACATTCGTCTGCTAGCTTCTTCCGAATGTTCTTCGTCTAATGAAAGAGGCATCCATGGATTGCACAATTCGGAAACACAGCCAGAATAGCTCAAATGGCATCCTATTCAAAGTCGATAGAAATTGACGACAGGTTGAGATATGGCCACAATTCTTTAATGGCTTCAAACAATCGTCGGTATGTTCTTCCTTCTTTGTTCGGTAGCAGAGCATATAGAACCGGTAGCACAAATCCTCTTCTGTTTGCCATGATTACATATATCTGTGCAAAAAGAGCAGGAGCTAGTCTAAATGTTCCATCCACATACAGTTTGTACATTTGGTTACTCCAATCACCATTCGACTGTTGGCCAAAAAGAAAAATGCGATCTTCATCTTGTTCTCAGGAATCCCAAAAAAGAAATTTTTCCATCTGATCAGGTGCGACTTCGTAAATTCTGTATGCATTCGGAATGATAATTGAAACTCGATCGACACTATCTTTACGGCAAAAATTTTTTATTAAGAACAGATCCCAAAGCCATCACATTTATGTTGACGACAAAGAATCCAATAACCCCACAGTTTCAAACTTGGATAAATTTTCTTAGTGGTTTGGATATGAAAATGGAATACCGGAAAAGGCAAAAACACTCTAACGCCGATGCAATGTCGAGAAATTCCTGCGAAATGTGTGTACCATGTCAGACGATGCACGAAGAAGCTAAGAAAGGAAAAATTAAAACAAGAATCTTAACCCTTGACGATGAATCGAAAGAATTCAGATGGCAGAAAGATAATGATGAGGTAAACCAAATTAGAGAAGATCTTAAAACTGGGAAAACAAAGAAATGGGTACTGAAAGATGATATCGTGACGACAATGGATAATAAATACTGGATCCCGAAAATCAAAAGAACTCAATTTGTGGAAGATATACACAAGATGCTGTGTCACGCTGGTAGCAAGAAAGTTTACAATTATTTAAAAGATGACTTTGATATGAATAATATGAGAGAAATGATAAAGGAAATCGTACAAAGCTGTGTAAATTGTCAGAAGAGAAAGACCCTAACAACAAAAACAAAGAGAAGCACATGAACCCTTCCAAAAACTATACATGGATTTCTTCGGACCGTTTAAAAGAAATATTAATGGATATCAATATATACTAGCGATAATCGATCAATTTAGCAGATACATAAATTTAAACTCCATTGTCCATCAAGACGAGAAAACCGTAAGAAAAGTACTACTAGACAATGGATTTTGAAATTCGGACCACCAAAAGAAATCCATGTCGATAGAGGAAAAACATTCGAATCAGCCATTTTTAAAGACAATAAATAATTTTAAAGCTGAAATAGTATATTCCAGTCCCTACCACCACAATACCAACAGGATCGTGGAGTGACAATTCAGAACAATTAGAGATGCCATAAATATGCGAATGAAGGATGAAACTCACAAAGACTGGACGGAAATTTTTCCAGAGGTAGAATTTACGTTAAATAGCACAATTCAAGCTACTATAGGCGTCTCACCAGCGGAAATAATATTTGGCAGGAAGTTAAGACATTGGTTGAAAAATACCAAAGAAGAAAAGGTCAGGAAAGAAAAGAGCAAAAATGTAGTAGACACAAATCAAACTTTTCAAGTTGGTGACAAGGTGTTGATAAAGAGAGAAAACA